>CATKWJ010000789.1:0-64000 GCA_949825065.1 Odontocerum albicorne
AAACACATTTGAAGTTAATAAGTTTAGGAAAATTCAATATTAGGCAGGCAGGGGGTCTACGGACAACAAAGAAATCGGCAAGTGGTCTACGAGGTGAAAAACTTTGGGAAACTGTGGGTTAAAATGACGAAGGGATCCTCGACTACGAGGCTCAGCGACGACGACGACCGTATTGTCAGTCAGACTTAGTGTACACACCTATACTAGACAACCGTTTTCTATAATTAAACTGAACACTCTTTTCGTTTTTTTTAACAGCAACACTTGCACGAATTCCTTTGTCTTTTTTAAGCACGTCATGAAAAGAAGATTCGTCATTGATCATGACGCTGCAGCATCGGCAGTATTTGTTTTCTTTTTTTATTCAAAACTGTTTAGCTTATCACTTTTTGCGAGTTCTTAATGACGTCTCTTTGCAATCTGCTAGTCACCAGCTTCAGTTATCTTAGGTTTCGGAGACATTATTACGATAAATATGGCGTGTAGAATGAATAAATGAAGTACACCAACAAAACAGACATATGTTACAGTGCTATTGTGAGTGAAATGTAGATTGTAAGGAGTTGCCACATCATCCCAGCAACCCAAAAGTCGACCTCACCTGCGCGCGGTGCACCTGCCAGAGAACTGACGAGGCCCTGATGACTGCTCAACATCTTTCCACTATATGGAGAATGAAATGACTCCTTCCAGGGCAGCTCAAGTTCTGTGGATGACCTTTTCGTCTTAGTTGTGCTATGCAACAGGATAACTACGGCAGAGCTGCAGTGACCTATCCAACTTAATTATGCGCAGCCGGTACGGTACAAAAAGAGTGAAATAGTGGCAGAAAACGACGACACCTTTCACTCTTTTCATAATAAATAAACAACAAGGACTGAGCACAAACACTAACACTCTATAAAACCCTTATTCTATGCTGCACCCGTTTGGAGTAGTGTGAGCAACACGGATCACCTGAAACTCCAGCAAGTGCAGAACAAGGCATTCAAGATACTTTTAACACCCATCCCAGAACAAACCTTACCTGACTTCACGCCGAACAGCGAGAAGAAATCCTACAACACCACATCCTCGCTTGGACCGTGAAGTTCTATAAAAGTCAACAAAATCACAGCAATCCCTTAGTCACTGCCCTGGGGGCTTACGAGAGTAAATCCGACCTACCCTTCCGTTATAAGCACAAGCTCCCGAAGCATTATCTGTTGCCTGACTAGTCCACCTACAGTATTAGCTGGGAGGACCGAGGTCTGAGTGAATGTGATGGAATACAAGTAGCCTGAACGAGTGGACTTGTTTTTGCTAAATAATTAGTGTAAGAATTGTTACCTAGTTATAAGTAGTATTTAGGTGTTAATTATTTCTAAGATCTCATATATTAAGATTGAATAAATAAAATAAAATTATATGTAGGAAAATAAGATGAAGTAAGTGCAGAAATGATAACATATAATGTGAGATTAGTTAAGTAATAAATGTGTACGAGTATATAGGTATAGCCTTGATAACTGTTTGTAAAATAATTTACTTTGTTTAATACAAAAAAAAAACTAACACGCCGGAAAAGAAAAGATCACAGTGAAATATGGAGCGCGACTGATCACATGGATGATTTGAGACTAATTTTGAGTGTCTTTGGTTAGGTATACCACACATTCATCGTTGGTGGCACTGATTCTGCGCGAGATTTAAAAAAAATCATAAGAGATCATATTTATTTATTATTAAATATGACAAGAAATATACATAATTTGTGAAAAAACAACAGGTAATTTAATTTGGACATACAATTTTAATGCATCTTGGTTTGTTGCCTTTCATTTGTCGTGTCCCCAGTAAACTAGACTTTTGCCTGTATCTCACTGAGGATATTTAGCATGAAAAAATAAATCGATACTTATTTCCGATTTTTGATTACACAAAAACAAAACCCCGTTGCACGTTCTCATCAACCTGATAAACAGTGACACTCAATTACAACTGGAAACATCACGCGAAATCAAATTCCTCACACATCATCACTCCAGAAAGACTAAAAATATTCATCCCACAATATACCGCACACAATCATAAGAATAAAAATAAAAAACATACAGAAACACAAAAACAACAAGAAGAAACCCACACTCACGAGCCCACACAAATATTTTCCACACGTCATTCATCCTGAAAGCCCAAGTACTCAAAATCCTGTCGCAATAACAACTACGCTCCGATCGACTGTCTAAATGGTTTTCCCACCTTTGCCTTTATTGAATTCGGCACGCCATTGTATGTCATACTATATGTAGGTACATATGTTACATACCATACCGCCTATTTCCTATCGGGGTAAGCAGAAATGACAGAGCGCCAGACTTTCCAATTTCGACATAGGTACATCATTAGACTCATCGATATCTATACACCTTCCAATATAACTTCTACGATTTCTGTAAATTTCTATTGTACGTTTCCTTCTTTCACAATATCATTGACTCGATCCAGTCATACTTTCCTTGGTATTCCTCTCAAACGCTTTCCACTCACATTTGCACTGTATATCTGTTTTGCCAGTCTTTCTTTATTCAATCATCATACATGTCCAAACCATCTCAGCGTGTTCTTCTTCATCTTACTCAACACATCAGCCTTAAGTTCACATTCATCCCGAACCACTTTATTCCAACCACGATAACTGATATCAACCACGGGTAAGTGAAACCGCACATAACGAGGGACTTCTCTACATAGTAACAAGCATTGCCGCTTTACAGGTACAAAAATGACATAACACTGTTTGTGAATCATTAAATCTACGAACACAACATTATTTGTCTCTCCCACATCCAAATATCCTGTCTTACGTGATCTTCTGTATTTTGTCTCTCCCACATCCAAATATCCTGTCTTACGTGATCTTCTGTATTTTGAATAAGTTTCAAAAGTGTTGACACAATCCTCTCCATTCATTTTTACTTCTTCATTCAGGAATTCCTCATCGTCGCCCCTTCCATGCATTTTTGTAAAGTGTATTAATTTGGACCTTAAAGAATCATGGACCCTCAAAGTTGGTAGCATGAACCGACTGGAAGCATTCGAAATGTGGATGCACCGGAGAATACTACGGATACCCTGGACGGATATGGTCAGCAACACGAGGGTTCTTCAAAGAGCCAAAGTTGATCGAGAGTTGCTGACTAATATTAAAATTCTATTTGGGTCATGTACTTAGAGGAGCAAAGTACAAATTACTGCACCTGATCATCCAAGGCAAAATAGGGGGTCGAAGAGGTATTGGCAGGAGGCAAATCTCCTGGCTCCGCAATATACGTGATTGGACTGGTACCTGAGCGTTGGTGATCTTTTTCGGGCTGCCGGGGACAAAGATGCCTACTGTCAGGTGATATTCAACGTTGGGGGGTCTGACATGATACTGGGAAGAAGATGAAGTATTAATTTGAAAGACATAACACTAAATCTGTCTTCATTGAAACCATCTTCTGATCCTCGTTCATCTATAGTATAACATATTTATTAATACCTTATGAGTCTGCCACGTGACGATCTCTAAGGCTAGTCACACTTAAAGACAGCACTATCATGATCACGTTACATCGTCTTGTACGGGGAAGTGGTGGGCAGCCGAAGGGTTGCTGGGCAGAGGAAGCGCTATAAGGACAGTCTGCGAGAGTCGCTGACTTCGTGCGGGGCGCATGAGGACTGGCAGCGGGTGGCTCATTTGTAGATATAAAAAAGCACCAATAAATCAACAGAAATCAAGAAAAAAGGAACTATATTTTATACAGATATACACCCGATCATAAGTGACAAAGAAGACAATCATGATTCATACATGCACGCCATCACGCCGTTTCCCTGTCGGGGTAGGCAGATATAAGAATGCGCCAGACTTTCGCATCTTCTACATACACATACTTGATCATATAACTCGATTAAACAGAGTTTGCAAGATGGATGAAAGTATACATCTTAATAAATCACGAATCCATACATATTATCCCACTGTTTCCATGTTGGAGTACGCAGCTGTAACAGCCACTGTTTCCATGTTGGAGTACGCAGCTGTAACAGCCACTGTTTCCATGTTGGAGTACGCAGCTGTAACAGCCACTGTTTCCATGTTGGAGTACGCAGCTGTAACAGCCACTGTTTCCTTGTTGGAGTACGCAGCTGTAACAGCCACTGTTTCCTTGTTGGAGTACGCAGCTGTAACAGCCACTGTTTCCATATTGGAGCACGCAGCTGTAACAGCCACTGTTTCCATGTTGGAGTACGCAGCTGTCTTTAGACACATATTTCGTCTCATCTACATCTATACAATTTCTCATACAGCTCCTACGAATTATGCAACTGTTCACGTTTCCTTTTTTAAAATATCATTAATTTGATCCAACCATTTCATACATTCATCGTTGGTGGCACTAATTCTGCGCGAGATATGAAAAATAATCGTGAAATATAATACATACAGTAATGGCGGTAAGTAATACACATCGGGCTTAAGAAAGAGACTGTCGGCCATAATCGGCTAACTTCGGCTTTGTACAGCGTCGTCTCTGTTGCAGGATGCACTAACAGAGACGACGCTCTACATGGCCGAAGTTAGCCGACTATGGCCTACAGTCTCTTTCTTAAGCCCGATGTGTATTACTTAGCGCCGGGTAGAAAGTACATACCAACCCACCATTTCCCTGTCAGGGTGGGCAGAAAGGATAAAACACCAGACTTTCCTATATCGATACACATCCTTGGCCTCTTCTACATCCATACACCTACTACGTTTCCTTCTTTTATAATATCATTCACTTTATCCAATTATACTTTCCTTGGTCTGCCTCTATCACGCCTTTCACTCATGTTTGTTTTATTAGTGTTTCTTCGTTCATTCGTTCTACATGCCCACACCATGCCAGAGTGCTCTTCTTCATCTTACAGAACACATCTTAGTTAATCGCATGTACATACGATCACGCCATTTCCACCACACATACATACGATCACGCCATTTCCCTGTTGATGTAGACAGAGGGAACATCATCCCAACTTTCTCATCTCAATACACATCTTGGAGTGCTAATAGATAACACTCTCTCATGGTGAGATCAAATAAATGAGGTAAGCCGAAGGATCTTCTTCAGCCTTCATTCCCTTAAAGTGTTACAAAGATTCCTGACGACTAAAACAAAAATTTTACTCGTACAATCTCTGCTGTTTCTGATTTAAGACTAGGCGGACGTATGTTACTTGGATGTTACAGAGGAACAGCTGGACAAATTACAGCGTCTTCAAAATGTGTGCCTAAGATTCATTTTCAGCCTACGAAAGTACGATCATATAACTTCATACCGGAAGGCATTGAACAGGTTGAATGTTAGAAATATACGCCAAATTCACATACTGTCTCTATTGTATAATATCCTTAAGTGTCCCGCCGCCCTCTCTTATCTCGCCGAAATTTTTCAGCGTCTTTCAAATCATGGATTAGCGCTACGCTCAAACAGAGATTGTTTATTGGCTCTTCCAGTTCACAGCTCTTCTTTCTTTCGTCGTCCTTTACTGTTCATGCAGTGAGACTCTGGAATCAGTTACGAACCAATATAAGACTCGCTCCGTCCTTGGCATGCTTTAAGAAGCGACTGAAAAAACTCTTAATTTCTAGTCAGTAAAATAACGTGTTTCATTCCTGATTTTTATTTTCCTTTCCTCTCTACCATCCCTTCCTTTTCTTTTGATTGATGATATCTCACTTTATATGAAAAATAATGTTCGGGTGATTGTCAGTCTTTGTGGGGTTCGTGGGCATGTGCTCACGTATATGTTTATCAATTTCGTGGGGATGGATAGTCATTTAAATGATTTATGCGACCACGTAACTTGCTTCTTTTGCTTATGTATGGTTGGTTGGAAGAGATTGCCGCCTGGCAATAATCCCGCCAGATTGTATTGCAATAAAATTATTAAATAAATAAATAAATCTTTCACCTTTTCTCATATAATTCCTACGTTTTCTATGACTTCTTACATTTCTTTCTTTCAAAATATCGTTAATGTTATCCAACCATTCTTTCCCCTGATCTTTTTCATCTATACATTCCACTCACGTTGTACCGTACCGGCTAAGTTCAATTAAGTTGGATAGGTCATGCTCTCGATCCAACTCGGGCTGCAGCTATGCAGTGGTAACCTGTGGCACAAAACAACTGATACGACAAGGACATCAACAGAGGTTGAGTTGCCCTGGAAGAAGTCATTTAATTCTGATTATATGTCGAATGATGTTTATTTCCACCTAGAGTTACACCGCCGATAATCAGTCGTCAGGGCCTTGTCAGTTCACTGAAAGGTGCACCGCATTCATATGAGGTTGACTTTTGGGCTATTTGGATGGTGTAGATACCTTTTGCGCCTAATCTTTCAACCACATTTGCACAGCATATATCTTTTGTCAGTGTTTCATCATTCATTCGTTCTAAAGGGTCTTTCAAATTGAGCAGTTTTTTTTAATTCTTGGATAAAACACAGATGGCGTCGCGAACTTGCCTGGGTCTTGTGACACTTGAGAAGTGTAATGTAAACATTTATAAAAATGGAGTCGTATACAATACAACAACGCTTTCAAATTGTTGAATTGTTTTATGTATTGTAATCTCCGGAAACGGTGATGTTAATTGGCCACCAAGATCATGTGATCTGACACCGTTGGACTATTTTCTCTGGGGTTACGTGAAAAGCCAGGTCTATAAGAATGACCCCCGATCAATTCGTGAGCTGAAGAACGAAATTATTCGCGTAATTGGTGAGTTATAACCGCAATTATGCCAAAATGTCATCGAAAATTTTGACAAAAGAGTGGACATCTTATGGAACTGCAAGAGGTGGACATTTTGCTGATGTTGTTTTTTTGTGTTTAAATGTCATACATTATACTTCAATGACCAATAAAAAGTTTTTTGAAATCAAAGCAAATTGTGTGTTTTATTCAAGAATTAAATAAAATAAGAATTAAAAAAAACCGTTCAATTTGATCGAGTGTACATGTCCAAACCATCTTCGAGTATTCTTATTCGTCTTATTCAACACATCTAAGCAAATCAATCAATACCATTATCGAAATTGTAAAAAAACACTCTATAACAATCTATGGGTAAACATATAACTGCCCCTTAAATATGTCTGACAGGGAAAAGGGGAAGGGACTCCTGAGAGAGTAGAATTGAGTTATAAACACGAGCAGGAGGAAGGAAATTGAAAAAGTTGATCAGAAATTCCTACTGGATTAACATTCAAAACAGATTTCCCTTTGAACTGAAAGTACGAGTATGTACTTGACTCACTCGTGTATGAGCGCCCACAATATACTCGTACCATAATCAAGTCGGTACAGGAATTCGGAACGAATATAAAAATACTACCTTGATCAAAAAGTTTTAGGACTTCACTCATACAATCGAAAAATACAAGTTTATTCATCAAAATCGATATGGTCCCCTTCAAAGTACTCCCCATCGACTGCAACGCACTTACGCCAGCGCTTGATCCAATCCTCGATACACCGCTGGTACTCAATTTTCGGTATGTCCATCAGAGTCGTTTTCGATTTTTTCATGACATCCTCTCGGGTGCTGTGACGCGTTCCGCGAAGCGGTTTTTTAAGTCGGTTGAACAGGAAAAAGTCGCAGGAAGCTAGATTAGGTGAATTCAAAGGCTGCTGGATAGTAGTCGTGTTGTTTTTGGTCACGGAAATCATGTCTTTAGCGATTTCAACGCGGTCCTTTTTTTGCATGAAATTGAGGTCTTTCGGCACCAGTTTTGCAGCGACACTAACCAAAATGTCTTGAGCAGATCCATAAGCGATGTTCAAGTCCTCTGCCAGCTCTCTGATGGTCAATTTGCGGTTTTCGACCAACATTTCTTTGATTTTATCGATGTTTTCATCGGTTTTCGACTGCCACTGCGTTCGTCATACTCGACCGACTCACGACCACTTCTGCGTTCAAGCGTTCGTGCCCTTCTTCAACACTTCTTCAACATTTCCAAAATATGCGGACCGTTAAATCCGTTTTTCACACAAAATTTAATGCAAACTCGTTGATGCACAGTTGATGCCATTTTCAAACTTGTAAAAAATCGAAAACACGCACAAAGGTCAGTATAGCGTAACTTTTACAAATGTCAAGCTATGACGCTGAAATTTGGAGGGAAGTATCAATGATAGATGTGGCAACCTAACAAAAAAAAAGAATTCCAATCGGGTGACTGACAGCGCCATACGGTGGCCGGTTCTAAAACTTTTTGATAAAGGTAGTATATATCTATATGTCAAATGATTTCATTTTTCACCATTCTAAGTTCTCAAATAAAAATATATATCTATATGTCAAATGATTCAATTTTTCACCATTCTTAATTCTGCAATAAAAATATATATCTACTATATATGCTAAATTATTCAATTTTTCTCCATTCTTAATTCTGAAATAAAAATATATATCTATATGTTAAATGATTAAAATTTTCCCCATTCTTGATTCTGCAATAGCAGAATCTACGATGGCCAAACTTATAAAGATACAAGGAATAAACAGTCAATAATTACATGACATGAAAGCCGCTCTATGCTCACTGACTACGCCAAAAGGGAAATTGCGTGATAGTCGTAGGTAGGAGTTGTACAAAAAGATGTATGGATGTAGACGAAGCGAAGGATGTGTGTCAAGGTTGAAACATCTAGCGATCTGTCCTCTCTACCTACCCCGATAAGGAAATTGAAATGGCGTGATGGTACGTTTGTAGTTTTTGGGGGGAAATCTAATTTTTTTTGGTGCGCAAAATCTCGCTTTAATTTTGAACAGTGCCTCCAATGTATATTCCGCACGGCGCCATGTAAGTAATTAGAATTATAATAAAGTTATATAATAGTTATTAAATAAATATTCTATTTCTTAAAGATAGATTTGTCTTTAAAAATTACCCTCTCACCCCATGAAAAATTCCTGGATCCGTCAGTGGCACACCGAGTGTCCAATACATAAAAAAATTATTGAAAAGTGGCACTCAGTGCATATAGATTGCCGCTCGCTGATGTAGGGTTTTAAAAGTGAATCTTGATTTAAAAAAATGTCTATTTTTATCGAAAGATGAAAAAATATATTGTATTTAAACAGGGTTTTAAAAGTGAATCACAATAAAAAGGGACATATTTACCGAAGGTTGAAAAAATGTACTTACATTGGCTTTAAAAAAAGTGAATCTCGATTAAAATGGATATTTTTGTCGAAAGGTGAAAAAATGTATTTATATCGGGATTGAAAAAAAATGAATCTCGAGTAAAATGGATATTTTTGTCGAAAGGTGAAAAAATGTATTTATATCGGGATTTAAAAAAAATGAATCTCGAGTAAAATGGATATTTTTGTCGAAAGGTGAAAAAATGTATTTATATCGGGATTGAAAATAATGAATCTCGAGTAAAATGGATATTTTTGTCGAAAGGTGAAAAAATGTATTTATATCGGGATTGAAAAAAATGAATATCGAGTAAAATGGACATTTTTGTCGAAAGGTGAAAAAATGTATTTATATGGGGTTTGAAAAAAATGAATCTCGAGTAAAATGGATATTTTTGTCGAAAGGTGAAAAAATTTATTTATATCGGGTTTGAAAAAAACGGATCTCAAGTAAAATGGACATTTTTGTCGAAAGGTGAAAAAATGTATATTGACACCGGATTTAAAAAAAGCGAATCTCGATTAAAAATGGTAATTTATGTCGAAAGGTGGAAAAATATTATATATTTACACCGGGTTTGAAAAGTGAATCCCGAAACTTTATCGAAAGGTGAAAAAAAATATCGCGTTTCAAAAAAACCAAACTTCGAACAAATAAAATAAACATTGTTATGTCTTATGTCTCTAGAGTACAGATACACGAGTATATAATATCATATAATGAAGTATTTTACATACGTGGCACTTTCCAACACCCCCCCCCCCCCCACTCCATGATAATGAAGAGGCCTAATTTTTCCTGAACGCCATCAAGGGGTAGTGACAGGAGGCGTACACGTGGATGACACGTTAATTCGGCTAATGCACCCCTATCACGGTGCTAATATATGTATTTCGGAGTGGAGGTTCCATATCTCGCATTAAGTACACCAGTAATGTCATTAATCACGGCTGACGACTCCCATCCATGTTAACTCGTTTCCAGCGAACTACTCAATTTTGTAGAAGCTAATTGAGTCACATTTCGTCGTTTGCTTAATCAACTTTTTTAACCCTTAGATTTTTATATTTATTAAAATTTAAACACTCACATCTATTAGGTGTTAACATAAGTTGTGGCAGTTTTTTTTTTTCAAATTGAAAAATGAGCACCAAAAGTAAAACAAAATGGTAAGGGTTATACGTCATTCGAAAGGAAATGTTCTGCTCTATAAGATATTGTTTGCTTTTACGTTACACATTTTATTTTATTTTATTACAAGCCTTCAAAATGGAATGTCAAGTAGACGAAAGTGAACATTTTCGACACCTCCTTCTGTTCACGTTCAATCGAGGTAATAAAGCTGCCAAAGCTGCTCGCGATATTTGCGAAATGTATGGTGAAGATGCTATGAATGAAAGGACAGCTCGTGGATGGTTTTTGCGTTTCAAGGGCGGTAATTTCGACCTGAAAGACATGGAGCGTTCCGGACGACCAGTGGACTTCGATGAGGACCGCTTAAACCATATTATTCATGAAGATCCCCTTCAAACCACCGTAGAATTGGCTGAGCAGATGAATTGTAGTCACATGACTGTATACCGCCACCTTAAATCAATGGGAAAAGTCCAGAAGTTCGGCGCTTGGGCTCCACATGTTTTGAATGAAAACAACAAAAATCAATTGTCGAACGTTCATGTCGTATTCAGTCATGTGACTACAATTCATCTGCTCAGCGAATTCTACGGTGGTTCGAAGGGGATCTTCAATAATAATATGGATTAAGCGGTCCTTATCGAAGTCCGCTGGTCGTCCGGAACGCTCCATGTCTTTCAGGTCGAAATTACCGTCTTTGAAACGCAAAAACCATCGACGAGCTGTCCTTTCATTCATAGCACCTTCACCGTACACTTCGCAAATATCACGAGCAGCTTTGGCAGCTTGATTCCCTCGATTGAACGCGAACAGAAGGAGGCGTCGAAAATGCTCACTTTCGTCTACTTGACATTCCATTTAAAAGGCTTGTAATCAAATAAAATAATACATGTAACGTAAAAGCAAACACAATATCTTGTAGAGCAGAAAATTTTCTTTCGAATGACGTATAGCCTTTTTGTTTTACTTTTGGTGCTCATTTTTAAATTTGAAAAAAAACTTATGTTAACAACTTACATTATATTATTTATAGTTAAGGCATTAACACTGTGGAGGTTTAGGAATTGGCATTAACACTGAGGTGTACATAGGTTACAACTTGCAGCCCTAACGGACACCTTTGTACACTTGAAAGTATGTAGAAACCGTTGTCTAACTTAAGTTCAGATTTTGTCATTTCATTTATCAAACATTGTTGATTCGACTTAATATCGTATAACTCTACCGGTTTCAAGGTTTTCGCGTCATCATCAGAAAGCACAAACAAGACTAAATTATATTATATTCTAATTGGTACCGTTAAATGCGTGTGTATATCGGTACTGATTCGATTATAATTCAGCATTGTTTGTGCCCTCCTGATGAAGAGGCGAAAACCCTTAAGCCATTGTATTTTATGTGTGGGCTCTCTTTTGTGGAGGAACCGTTAAACAGAACATATACGAGTATTTCCTGACAATAAATTACAGAAGGGCGTGAAAACAAATACGAATGACATAATGAATCGACAATTTAAAAATTGCTGGTCCTGTGGTGTGAAATGGTCTGCTTCTTGATATGTGTGGCGCGTGCAGCTTTAGAAACCACTTGAAGATAATTTTAATCAAAGTTTATGATTAGTTATTATTTATAGTGAAGGAATTAATTAAAACAGTAGAGGTTTAAATACATTATAATGTATGTTGTTTATAGTTAAGGCATTAACGTTGTGGAGGTTTAAAGACATTGTAATTTATTTTTATCAAACACTGTTTATTCCACTTTTTTGTGACGGTATAACCCTACCGGTTTCAAGGTGCACACCTCATCTTCAAACAAGAATAAATGCTGTTCGAACTGGTACCGATATACACGCTTCAATTTATTTCCGTTACTACTGATAATTGGACAGATTAGAGGCCCTAGAAATTTCTAAGTCAGTACACCGATCCGAACATCTGTTGAACAGTTATTTCCCAAAAATCTCTCCGCTCTTGGCCGAAATTGTCCCATGCCTCCCTCACCCCTCAGCCCCCAACCGTTGAAGCGTGTATATCGGTACCAGTTCGAACAGCATTTAGTCTTGTTTGCGCTCCCCTGAAGATGAGGTGTGCACTTTGAAACCGGTAGGGTTATACCGTCACAAAAAAATGGAATAAACAGTGTTTGATAAAAATAAATTACAAAACATTATAATGTAATGTCTATTTTACACTTGAAATCTTCAGGATTTATTATCTTGTACTACAGGGTGGCCACTGAAAAACTGAACCGTTCACCGGAAATTTCTCGCAGGAGGACCATCGTCACCCTGTCAGTGTGCGCAATAGATCCATCCTGTTGGAACCATACCTCCTGACTATCTTCGACCACTGGGCGTAAAAAAATTCAAGCATTGTCCTTTACAGGGTCCCGTTGATTCTTTCTGGCTGACCTTACTCATTTTCAAAGAAATAAGGGCCGATAACTCTTTCAGCCATAACACCGCACCAAACAGTACATTTTTGGGGGTGCAATTGATGCTGATGTAATTCCTTGGGATTGTCAATACCCCAAAATCTGCACTTTGTTTGTTGATGTACCCGTTTAAATGGAAATGGGCATCATAACTCATTATCAAGTTGTTCAAAAAGTTGTTGAACAACTTGATACTTTCACTGGAATATGAAAACCCAATGAGTTTTACTCGTTGCTGGAGGACATCATACGTAGCCATTTTAATCTCCAAGGGATACTCTATAACTTATAAAAAAAAGAAAATAAAAAAAATAAAAAATAAACAAGTTATGACGTTTTCAAACCCTTCAGTCTTTCAGTGGCCACCCTATACAATCAGACATCAGAATCAGCACTCGAGTTAAGACATCTTTTAGGTGAATTTTGAAGACAGTGCTATTGAGGGAAAATAAAATTATCATCGTACGAAAAATTATTAAATTAACAAGTTGTGTTATAATACAATACAATATGTTGTTCGTACATAAAAACATTTCGCTATATCTGTAGGTCATATCTCGTCAGCTAACAACTCGCGGACTGCACAAAACACCCTGGCGGACCGGGGGTTGGTCATGCCTGGTCTAGTGGAAACGACAAAATGGCAAAAGCATTGTTGAAAAAAAAATCATCGAAAGGGTGTCATAGGACATGGGGTAAGTTAATCAAAAAGGAAGAAGGGGAGGATGGGGCTTAATTAAATAATTAATTAAGAGGCCGGTTTAATGTGCAGGGATAAGAGTCCATCTTGATGGAAGAGTACTACTGAATAAAAGGACGTCAAATGGAGCGGAAGAGGGAACCTCTGAAGGGTGGGTGGTAGAAAAATAAAAGAAATTATATTTGGTATTTGGGTCAACACTAATGGAGGACTTTATTCTCCGATCGCGTTATTTCAAATTACGTGCATAAGTAGTAAACGAGAGATTCTTTATCAAATGTTTCCGCTTTAACTTTGTGGTACTCGAAAGTAGAATATTTAACAATAAATAATGATAATTAAAAAGACAATTTATATAACGCCGTTTAGGGGGAAGACACTCCTCAAAAGACGCTCTGGTTCGGGATTCGAACCGACTATTATTGAAAAATAAAATAAAACATATAGGAAGGTAGTGACTGGGGCGAGTATACCATATAAGGTGCTTTCCTGCATCAGCACGTGTTCAGAATAACACATTTGGTAAGATAACCGCAGAAAACTTACCAAGGAAAGACGAACTACAGAAAATCCTTTGAAGATCTTTCTATATGTTATATGTATTGTAGTACCATATTTATTGGCTTTAGGTGTGCTTAAGTGTATGTGTCAATTGTCTTTATACAATCATAACTTTTGATGAAGACCTCCCAAATGGGGTTGTCTTTAACACTTGCCTTACTGTGCTAAAAAAATCCACCAACAACGGTGCTGGACGCTAAGCGTCCAGTAAAAAATGTATATTTTAAATTAAAATTATTCAAAATCTGCTAGGTTATTTTTTGTAATTAGCTATAAAAATCCTTTTATTGTGTACTAAAATATCGAATAATCAAATAAAATATAAGTCCTGGTCACTCGCTATCCATCACAGGGAGGCAAGTGTTAAGTGCTTCCTAAAACTGCACACACCACCCATATTTCTAACACTAAGAGACAGATAATTCCATCCACAGGACCAGCAATGACAAAAGCTCTCTCATAATACTCAACCCTATTGTATCGATTTGGAACATTTCATTTATTAGATGAAAAAGAAATCGACTTTCAAGTTTTACTTCTCTGCGAAGGAACATCATTATGACACAGATTTGAAAGATACAATGGAGACATCCCATTAAGGGACTTGAATACAAAGATACTAAGTTTAAAATCAATCCGTTTAGGACTAATATGACAATATTTATGACTACCATATATCAGCCTAACAGCTGCATTGAAAACTAATATGACAATATTCATGACTGCCATATATCAGCCTAACAGATGCATTGAAAACAGACTTGAAACAAAATCACAGCAATCCCTTAGTCGTTGCCCTGGAGGCTTACGGGAGTAAATCCGACCTACCCTTCCGTTATAAGCACAAGCTCCCTAAGCATCATCTGTTGCCTGACTAGTCCACCTACAGTATTAGCTGGGACGATCAAGGTCTGCGTGAATGTGATGGAATACAAGTAGCCTAAACGAGTGGACTTGTTTTTGCTAAATAATTAGTTGTAAGAATTGTTATCTAGTTATAAGTAGTATGTAGGTATTAATTATTTCTAAGATCTCATATATTAAGATTGAATAAATAAAATAAAATGATATGCAGGAAAATAAGAAGACTTGAGTTTAAAAATTTGTGAATCAGACAAACGAGGATACGTCGAATATGGTAGTTTGCAAATTTGCCACGCTTGTATGTTAATACGCGAACTGATAATAATATTAATAACCATTTCCCGTGGATTTCCTATTAAATTTCCCCATGGATTCTATACGCGGTGCATGCGGGAATATATTAATATCAGAAACACGTTTAATATGAAATAATGCGTATAA
This sequence comes from Odontocerum albicorne, assembly GCA_949825065.1. Taxonomy (NCBI): domain Eukaryota; kingdom Metazoa; phylum Arthropoda; class Insecta; order Trichoptera; family Odontoceridae; genus Odontocerum; species Odontocerum albicorne. Next base: position 15,368 of record CATKWJ010000789.1, read on the forward strand.
TGATAACGCGTCCGAAACAAATGTCGCCTGATATTATGCTACGAGTAACATACTATACTCGTACTATGCCTGCCTATCTCTACCCCGATTCGATCATAAATCCTCAACGTTATGATATGACTGCATTAATATAATTAGAAAGGGATTAGTATATATGATAGAAAGTGTATTAAAAAAGGCGGAATGAAGACATCAGAAGTTAATGCATGGATAAAATTAATGTGTTAAGACGAAGAAAGGGGCTTTAAGATCTGGACATGTGAACGGTGACAAGAGATGAGACAGACAAGGGATGAATGATGAAATAATGAACGATATACGAGTGTGGTCCCAGAAGTACCCGACCTGACGTATAGATGGCGGTTGTTACTTTAAAAAATGACTATGGTAGAAAGTACAATACTAAACTTATAAAGCTTAAGTTTCAAGTTTTAAGACGCTAAGTAGTTTAGTATTTGTTTGGCAGCCATCAATAGTGAACGCCCTCAGTGAATTTGTAAACATGGCAAAAATTGGTCATCGTTATGTGATACAATACTTTCATTTGAAAAGTCCAACCAATATCAAAGTCGAGCTAGATTCTACTCTGGGGGAGTCTGCTCCTTCGTTTATAATAGTAAAATATTGGGTGGCAGAGTTTAAACGAGGCTGTACGAGCTGCCAAGACGAACATCGCAGTGGTCGACCAAATGAGGTGACCACGCCAGAAATAGTAAAGAAAATCCACAAAATGGTATTGGATGACCGTCGATTGAAAGTGCGCGAGCTAGCAAATATGGTAGGCATTTTAAAAAGTGTTGTACATCGCTTATTGACTGAAAAATTGTACATGAGAAAGCTGTGCGTAAGATGGGTGCCGCGTTTGCTCACAATGGAACAAAACAGCGTCGTGAGGATGTTTCAATCGAGTGTTTGGCGATGTTTCACAGCAATAAAGCCGAGTTTTTGCGTCGATTAATAACCATGGATGAAACATGGGTCCATCACTTCACACCTGAGACGAAGGAACAGTCAAAAACAATGGACTGAAAGGGGAGAATCGGCTCCAAAAAAGGCGAAGACAGTTCCATCTGCAGGCAAGGTCATGGCGTCAGTTTTTTGGGATGCGCGTGGGATAATTTTCATTGATTGTCTTCAAAAAGGAAAAACAATCAACGGCGAGTATTATGCGAACTTATTGCAGCGTTTGAGTGATGAAATCAAGAAAAAACGGCCGCATTTGGCGAAAAAGAAAGTGTTGTTTCATCGAGACAATGCACCAGTTCACACATCCGTTATGGCGGTGGCCAAAATCAATGAATTAAAGTTCGAATTGCTTCCTCACGCACCCTATTCGCCAGATTTAGCCCCCTCGGATTATTTTCTTATTCCAAACTTGGAAAAATGGCTCGGTGGTGAAAGATTTGCCAACAATGAAGAGGTGGAATCTGCGGTTGATGGCTATTTTGAGGCGCTCGACGGTTCTCACTATAAACAGGGTATCGAAGCTATTGAACATCGCTGGGAAAAGTGCGTCAAGCTGAAAGGAGACTATGTTGAGAAATAAAAATATTTTTTCCCAAATTTTTTGTGTTTTCTTTGTTAGGTCGGGTACTTTTGGGACTACCCTCGTATATAGGTGTCCCAATAAGAGCGCCCGAATTTAAAATTCGCGCCATTTTTTTTATAAGGTTGGTAGCTCTAAAAATGTCATATGTGTCATTCGTCAATCTTACGATTAGTAAATATTGAACGCTGCACGAAAGAACAATGCCTTATTATTGTTAAAACTCATTATAAAAATGGGGAAAGTTTTGCTGAAACAGTTCGTAAACTTCGTGAAATTTTCGTTCGAAATAATGGTCGATACGAGTCATCAATTCGGAGATTAATTAAAAAAAATTGAGGAAACAGGTTCCATTCTGGACAATAAGTCATCCTTGCCGTGCGTCCTCGTAGCGGGCGTTCACTGGAAAACATAGCCGCAGTGAGAGAAAGTGTCACTGAAACCCCAGGGACATCAATTCGTCATCGTTCACATGAATTGGACGTTTCAAGAAGCACCTCACAGCGCATTCTCAAGAAATATCTGGATCTGCATGCCTACAAGATCAAACCAGCAATTTAAATCCGGCGCTCTTATTGGGACACCCTATATTAGACGAAGAAGAAATCGACATTAACGTTTTCCTTACTATGCTAAAAAAAATCCGCCCGTTCCAGTGCTGTGTATTCAATACACATGAATACACATTTTAAAATGAGCAATTTTAAATCGGAAAAATAAGAATATTCATAACCAATCGTTTAAATTAATTAAATTTGAAGTCAAAAGTGATAATAATTGAAATTTAATTGCTGAAAAAAAACATCGGACGACGTTCACAAAACGGGCGAGACGACCACCTCGAACGAAATCAAGCTGGCTACTGAGCGAGTCAGGCGAGCGAACTGAGATTCTATTCTTAACACTTGCCTTACTGTGCTATACAATTCCGCCAGCCACTGTGCTGGACCCTCAGCATCCAGTGAAAAATGTATGTTTTAAATTAAAATTATGCAAAATCTGCTAGGTTATTTTTTGTAATTAGCTATAAAATGATTTTATTATGTAAGTCCTGGTCACTCACTATCCATCATAGGGTGGCAAGTGTTAAGTTCCCATATACCGAAGTAGAGTGAGAGTGAGATGTGAACAGCGTCACCTCCTCACCCATAGCGGTTTTTTTAGAATGAATATACCTACGTCACACGTTTGATTGTATTGGTGAATTTATTTCCAATTTTCACAAAATATCTCTAATGTGGCCGATAAGTGCTGATTATTATTAATATTTTTTTCCATTCAATGCGTAAATGTATTACGGAGGAATAGCTAAAATCTGAACCCAGTATTTATTATATTTATAGAGATATTAAAGTTTTTAGTAGCAATGTGTACTAGTTACACATCACAGGGAAGGAAGGGTTAAAGTTCTACTTCTCTCCGAAGGAACATCTCATAAAGACTTTTTAGAAGCGGACTAATATGACAATATCCTTATTAAAATTTATGATTTTATATGAATACTATACACATACCGCACACTACACCTAAAGCCGAATGTGTTACTATCACATATCGGAAGATCTACAAAGGTTTCTTTGTAGTTCGCCTTCCTTTAACAAGTTTGCTGGGTTATTACTAAACAAATGCTGATGCGGGGAAGTGCCTAATCTAATGGCCGCAGTGACACTTAACTTTTATACATACAAGGGTAGTAAGGAAATAAAATCTCTTATTAACTCATTTGATATGTCGGGTCTGGATTATTGTAACTCTATTTATTCTGGTTTGCCTGATTCACAAATTTCTAGACTCCGGTCTGTTTTCAATGCAGCTGCTAGGCTGATATATGGTAGTCATAAATATTGTCATATTAGCCCACTCCTAAAAAATGTACACTGGCTTAAGTGTCGCAAATTTAAGTAAGAGTAGTCTATTTAGAAACGTTCTGATATGACTATATTTATGACTACCGTGTATCGGACGTATGCGTCATCATAAAACATATTAGGATTGGTTTCTTAATTGTTGTTTACGTGTGTATAATATTATTAATATAATATGTAAATTCTTGGTTACAATTTGATGTTATTTAGTATTTTGTATATAAAATATATGTTTGTTCGGGTCCACGCTGCGTCGTACCGTAACGGAAATGAGACTTATGCACGGTCACCGCGAGACTATATTGCAAGCTGGCCGGCCTCTGCAGGCGCACAACTTCCGAAAAATATGACATTTCGCGTGTTGTGACGGCAGGGAGAGGCGAAAACAGGCGCTTGCGATGAGCGATTGACCGTGTACATAAGAAGCGAAAAAGCCAAATAAAACACCTTCTCAGTTCACTCTGCCTACTGTGTTTTACTTGAGACCATCTACTACCTGCCTAAGAGGAATCTCTTCACTCTGCTACCTTCTCACCGATCTACGCCTTTGACGTGAGTATCGTGCAGCAGCCATCCACCTATTGATACAGTTATTTGTACCAGTGGCGCACACGCAGACCAAAATAAAAAGAATAACGATAAACCTGACGGTATACAACAAATAAATGAACTAGTTTTTATTTCCCTTGTTGCAGAACACTGACGTGCAAATTTTAACTCTCTAAGGTTATTTATAGAAGCGAAGAATTAACTCGGTAATAGACCGCTTTTATCCATACCTTTACAAGTTTGGCCAATTACGAAACAAACTTCTAGAATAATACCAGTATAATGAAATGTTGAGAAGGTTCCTTTCCATCCCCCTAGTGTCTACACCCCCTGGTAAATAGTTCCACACACGACCCTGACTGTGAAACGAACAGGTGACCCCTACGTGCCAGTGAAGGCACGCCACTTTATGACATGCAGTCATGCCACGTTGGCTGTGTCCATCTAGCGACCCTTCCTCCTTATACGACTATGGCACATCAGTTGACATGGATGCGCGGTAACACACTCATCTTTCGTGCGGAAGGTGAAGGTTCGAACCCTGCGCTGTGCTATTTCCTCGAATGACAAAGGCATTTTTCCACCGAGTCCGCATACGCACACATGATACGCACAGTATGATACAGTGCCTTTTTTTTCTCTCATACATTTTTCTACAACCATAAGTAAACAGAAAATCTGATCCACGCAGCCTCTCCCATTAAATAATTAATTCCATTTAACAATTCCCCTAAGAACATATTTCTTCTCACCCTTTCTATCAAAATTTCACCATAGAGATTACTTACTACTTTAAGTAAGCTAATGGTAACAAAATAAACACATTCTGAGTTAATGGTCCTCTCAACTTCCACGCTTCTTACATAAATATTGCAGTAACAAAAACGTTCTAAGCTAATGGTCCTGTAACTTCCACACTTCTTGCATAAATGTTGCACTAACAAAATCAACACGTTCAAGTTAATGGTCCTGTGACTTCCACACTTCTTGCATAAATGTTGCAGTAACAATATAAACACGTTCTAAGCTAATAATCCTGAAACTTCCACACTTCATGCATGAATGTTGCAGTAACAAAATAAACACGTTCAAGTTAATGGTCCTGTGACTTCCACACTTCTTGCATAAATGTTGCAGTAACAAAATAAACACGTTCTAAGCTAATGGTTCTGTAACTTCCACACTTCTTGCATAAATGTTGCAGTAACAAAATAAACACGTTCTTATCTAATGGTCCTTTCAACTTCCACACTTCTTGCATGAATGTTGCAGTAACAAAATAAACACGTTCTAAGCTAATTAATGGTCCTGTAACTTTCTCACTTCTTGCATGAATGTTGCAGTAACAAAATAAACACGTTCTAAGCTAATGGTCCTGTAACTTCCACACTTCTTGCATAAATGTTGTAGTAACAAAATAAACACGTTCTAAGCTAATGGTCCTGTAACTTCCACACTTCTTGCATTGCAGTGACAAAATAAACACGTTCAAATTAATGGTCCTGTGACTTCCACACTTCTTGCATAAATCTTGGAGTAACAAAATAAACACGTTCTAAGCTAATGGTCCTGTAACTTCCACACTTCTTGCATAAATGTTGCAGTAACAATATAAACACGTTCTAAGCTAATAATCCTGAAACTTCCACACTTCATGCATGAATGTTGCAGTAACAAAATAAACACGTTCAAGTTAATGGTCCTGTGACTTCCACACTTCTTGCATAAATGTTGCAGTAACAAAATAAACACGTTCTAAGCTAATGGTTCTGTAACTTCCACACTTCTTGCATAAATGTTGCAGTAACAAAATAAACACGTTCTTATCTAATGGTCCTTTCAACTTCCACACTTCTTGCATGAATGTTGCAGTAACAAAATAAACACGTTCTAAGCTAATTAATGGTCCTGTAACTTTCTCACTTCTTGCATGAATGTTGCAGTAACAAAATAAACACGTTCTAAGCTAATGGTCCTGTAACTTCCACACTTCTTGCATAAATGTTGTAGTAACAAAATAAACACGTTCTAAGCTAATGGTCCTGTAACTTCCACACTTCTTGCATTGCAGTGACAAAATAAACACGTTCAAATTAATGGTCCTGTGACTTCCACACTTCTTGCATAAATCTTGGAGTAACAAAATAAACACGTTCTAAGCTAATGGTCCTGTAACTTCCACACTTCTTGCATAAATGTTGCAGTAACAATATAAACACGTTCTAAGCTAATAATCCTGAAACTTCCACACTTCTTGCATGAATGTTGCAGTAAGAAAACAAACACGTTCAAGTTAATGGTCCTGTGACTTCCACACTTCTTGCATAAATGTTTCTTACTCAAGTTTTGTCCTCTCTTGCAGAGAGATCCGACGCGATGGTTATGTATGCTAAGCCATATCCCTCAGGAACCAAAGAATTCTTTATATTATTACCCCAATTATATTATAATAATTGGGCTCAACGTACTCGAATTAGCTCGTATTGATCCCCTAGTCGCGTCTCCCCCCTATCCCAGGTGGAGTAATTACTGAGGAATTTCAACTTAACCCGGTGAAGTTAAAACCGCTAATTCTAACTGGATTTAATGATAATTCTGTGCCGACGCACAACGGCTTGAAAACGGATTTTCAAGTGGTCACAAATAAAACTTTGTTTCGTTTTAACAAGTTTACTACGAACTTATGTGGCGAGGTATTCCAATGGCAAAACTATTTTTTTTTTAGCTATTTAGTGACTTTATTGGTGTAAATCGTCACTAAATTGGATACGCGGAACAATTAAAGTGGCGTCAATAGTAGATAAACCACGAGAAGGACGACTACGCTGCTATTGATACATACAACGGCGCAATGAAGGGTTTACGTTAAAGACAGCCACGAATTGGGAACTACCAAATATACGCAGAGAAAGACCCAAGAAGAGTCTATACAAGAAAGTGGAGGAGTACATGATGAGACTTAGACTATTCCCGTGTGATTAGTGAGATACAAAGATATGGAGGGAAAAGGTAGCCGACCCCAAATGAATGGGATAAGGCAAGGAAAAAGAAGAAGCCTAAGAGCATATTTCAATAGTAGATTTGTTAGATAATTTCTCGAGACAACGTCTGAAAGCAATCCATTGTTAACACTTAAGCCAGTGGAGACTTTTTAGAAGGGGGCTAATATGGCAATATTTATGACTACCATATATCAGCCCAGCAGCTGCATTGAAGACAGACTGGAGTCTAGAAATTTATGAATAAGGCAAACCAGAATAAATCGAGTTACAATTATCCAGTTACAACACAAGAAATTAACTAATAAGAAATTTTATTTCCTTTGTTAGAAGACATCGACAAACAAATTTTAATTCTCCAAGACTATAGAAACCTAAAGAAAAAGTATAACCTATCGAAAGATAGCTTACTATCAAGACAGACACCAAGAAATTGGATGATTTCTTTTCACCCATAACTGATAAAGCATCCTAATCAAGAAGGCGTTGTCTACGCGGTGAAGCCACCCCGAGAAATTCCTTTAGGCCTCGGCCACACAGGTAGCAGCCTCGCTTGGTGCTTAGAGCTACGCTGCGAGTTCGCCGATATATCCTAGCGAAGCAACGCACCGCATACTATCGCAATGGCCATACTGCACGCTTCGCGCCACACTACATGACGATTAGTCACCGAGTGAAACTCCTAGCGAACAGACGTGTTGGTTAATTTTACTGTGTCACCTAGTGATTTTGCAAGATTGCTGAAGTTTTAATAACAGCTGTGTATAAAAAGGAGCCTTTGTGGAACCCATCGAGCAAATTATACAAAAATGTACATGTAATAAAAACACTTTGGAATGAAGTTGCATAGGAAGTAAATAAAGATAAGGTAAGTTGTAATGAAATTAGTTAGTTTTGAGAGTGGCATCGTTTGTTGACTCAACCGCTCCCAAATGTCAAATGAATTTGTGCGAAACACTTTAGTGTGGCCAAGCATGACGTCACCTAGTATATGAGTCACGTAAAACCTAGCTTAGCACCTAACGAAGCACTTTGGTATGGCCTCGGCCTTACTTTTCAATTAAATTTTAATTTATTTCTTGATATCCAATTTCAGACTTTGATATTGCAGTTAGAAGTATTCTGTTTTAGAAAAAAATCCTATTGGATCACATAATCTAAAAACCAAAGTATCTAAGAATCTTTACCCCTCCGTGCCGACGATTCCACAATATAAATAAATACCAAAAAGATTAATAATTAATACTTACGAGTATTTATGAGCTTTCATTTATATTTTCGAACCAATGTGTGTCATTCGACGTTATCTTTTAGTCTAGCTACTAAAGCGAGCGATGCGAAGTGAATTTCCCTAAGACAACTTTTAATTAAAGATCCATCTAACCTCTACATTTCCTTAAGAAAGGTTCGACCCATTCCCGCGATACCATAATAATTACATTAAAAGTTACTTCTTTATCTGTGTTCATTAAATTTTCAAGGTTTTAAATTAATTTACCGAGAAACATTTTGCTTTCACCCCTTTTATTCAGCTTCTATGACTGTATCTAATGTGTGATTAATACGAGGGTTGCTAACACTTAAGTCTGATTTGGCACCCAATGACTTCTTTTTATTCCCGAACATCAAAAATAAATTGCGGGGTTAATGTTTTTCGACGCCTGAAGAAGCACTTGATGCGTTCAAAACGCATGATCTTCATGGAGAGTATTTAGGAAAACAATAAAGCCATTTTCGATGATAAATATTTGTTTTTACTTGTCTGTCTCAAAACTTAAGTAGCCACCCTCGAATATGTTGCAAAATTCAAAGTAATGGAGATAGAAAAGTGGGAAAGGAAAAGTAAATGCGATATATGGATGAATAATGCGAGGTGTATGCTTGGCCATGCGGTAACGCACTGGACTTCCGTACGGAAGGTCGTCGGTTCGAGCCCCGCGCTGTGCTACTCCCCTCAAACGACACAGGCACTTTACCCGCCTAGTGTTTGAGGATATAAGATACATATGACTTCGGTCGTATTTATTCTATAAAATAAATGAAAGATTGCAGCAAGTTGAGGGATTCTGCTATTTAGGTAGGAATTTTCTCAGATGATGGAAGAGTTGGGAGGGATATCGAACGGCGTGTTGCGTTAGGAAACAAAGTCAATGTGGTCCTAAACATATATATAGTCGAACCGTACAGTATCAAAATCTACCAAGATGATAGGTCACAATAGAATTTTAGTATCAACTTTGAAGTATCGCATCGAAATCAAGACGTGGAAAACGAATGAGGGGCCGAATAAATGCTGCAGAGTTGCTGCGTGCATTGCGAAGAATCTATGGAGTGACAATGTATGATAGAATACGGAATGAAGTGGTAAGGGATGAATGTAAACTTAAAGGTGATGTGTTGAGTAGGGTGGAGAAGAGCGCGCTGAGATGGTTTGGACATGTGGAAGGAATGAATGAAGAAAGAATAACAAAACAAATATATTATTTATAGTTAAGGCATTAACATTGTGGAGGTTTAAAGATATTGTAATTTGTTTTATCAAACACTGTTAGATAACAAAAAGTGGAATAAACAGTGTTTGATAAAACAAATTACAAAACAGATATACAGTTCAGATGTGAGTGGAAGGCGTGTGTGTGAAAGACCAAGGAAAGTGTGTTTTGATTAAGTGAATAGTATACTGAAATAAGGAAATTTAAAAAGTCAGAGTAATCGTAGACGTTATATGAGAAGGTGTATGGATATAAAAGAGGCTAAAGATGTGTATCGAGTTAGGAATGTATGGTGATCTGTCATCTCTGTTTGCCTCGATATAGAAACGGCCTGATGGTATGTATCAAATGTGTATGTGTGAACGTATGTTACCAAAATTGGAACATAAATAAACTGAAACAGTTATATGAGTTTTTTATATGCGTAGTATGTTTATATGTGATGGGTTAGTTAAAATATTAGTCGTAAGAAGGAGAGCGACAGGAATCAAGGTAAACGTAGCACATAACGTAATATACAACAACCGCGCTGTATCAAAAGTACAGTGTCCGGCGGTAAGTAATACACATCGGGCTTAAGAAATAGACTGTCGGCCATAATCGGCTACGACATTGACGACCTCCGTGGCCTGGTGGTAAGACACTTGTCTGCCGATCCAGAGGTTGCGGGTTCGATCCCCGCTGGAACCCAGATTTTTTTAAATAGGATTCCAGTCTAGTTAACACTTAGGGCCTATACAAACATCTTTATGGTTGGTTGGAAGAGATTACCACATGTCAACAAACTCGCCAGGTTAAAAAAAAATCTGCTAACTTCGGCTTTGCAGAGCGTCGTCTCTATCCCTAGAACGCTTGACAAAGACTGACAAATCGCGACGGAAACGTGTATGAATGACAGAGACGATGCTCTACAAAGCTGAAGTTAGCCGATTATGGCCGACAGTCTCTTAAGCCCGATGCGTATTATTTACCGCCGGGTACTGTAGTCATTTTGATATAGCGCGATTATTCCAAGGTAAATTACATTGGCCGCGCGGTAACGCATTGTACTTCCACGCGTAAGGTCGCCGGTTCGTACCCTGCGCTCAGCTACTACTCTAGAATGACACAGGCATTTTTTCCACCAAGTATTTGGAGATATAAGGATACCTATGATTTTTTCCACCAAGTATTTGGAGATATAAAGATACCTATGATTTTTTCCACCAAGTATTTGGAGATATAAGGATACCCATGATTTTTTCCAACAAGTATTTGGAGATATAAGGATACCCATGATTTTTTCCAACAAGTATTTGGAGATATAAGGATACCTATGATTTTTTCCACCAAGTATTTGGAGATATAAGGATACCCATGATTTTTTCCAAGAAGTATTTGGAGATATAAGGATACCTATGATTTTTTCCACCAAGTATTTGGAAATATAAGGATACCTATGATTTTTTCCACCAAGTATTTGGAGATATAAGGATACCAATGATTTTTTCCACCAAGTATTTGGGATATAAGCATATCTATGATTTTTTCCACTAAGTATTTGGAGATATAACGATACCTATGATTTTTTCCACCAAGTATTTGGAGATATAAGGATATCTATGATTTTTTCCACTAAGTATTTGGAGATATAACGATACCTATGATTTTTTCCACCAAGTATTTGGAGATACAAGGATACCTATGATTTTTTCCACCAAGTATTTGGAGATATAAGGATACCTATGATTTTTTCCACCAAGTATTTGGAGATATAAGGATACCTATGATTTTGGTCATATACTCGTATATTATTTACACAGTTGAATATCTTTATCTTTTCAATATGATTTTATATTTAGATGATCCAGGACCTTTTAACATTACTTTGACAGCGAAACGTCCTGATGGTACGTGCATGTATAAACTAAAAATAAGGCGCGTTAAATGGCATGGCACACCTTAAATATAACTGCCATAATAACACTATTATTTTACATGTTTAAATTCCCTTATGTATCGATCAGTACGCATTATGTGACTGCCTTTGTAAATTGTAAGTGGTTATCAAACTAAAATGTCATCATCAAGTACACGTATATTTTTTTATTTTGTTCCAACTTCAAAATAACGCCAAAAGAAAACATGGAAGCGATTCGGGTAAAACAGGCCGAAAAATGCGCTTGATTATTACTTATTTATTTCAACGGCCATAGATAATATTGAATGAACATATTTATTTAGTTATTGAACACTTTTATTGCAAAAACAATTTGGCGGGCTTATTGTCATGCGGCAACCTTTTACAACCAACCAGATAAAAGTAAATGAAGCGAGTTACATTATTTTTCATATAAAGTGAGATATCATCAATTAAACGAAAAGAAAGGCATGGTGAAGAGGATAGGACAATAAAAATCAGAAATGAAACACGTTATTTTACTGACTAGAAATTAAGAGTTCTCAGTCGCTTCCTAAAGCATGCCAAGGACGGAGTGAGTCTTTTATCGGTTTGTAACTGGTTCCAGAGTCTCACTGCGTGGACAGTAAAGGACGACGTAAAGAAATAGGAGCGGTGAACTGGAGAGGCCAATAGACAATCTCTGTTTGAGCGTAGCGCTAATCCATGATTGGAAAGACGCTGAAAATTTTAGGCGAGATAAGAGGGGGCGGCGGGACAGTTAAGAACATAGTATTGAATGTAAACTGAAACGTTTTTAACGAAATCGTTAAACTATTGCTCATATAAATAGGTGATAAAACTGGACACTGTTTTCGTCCATCCTTGTGTGGGATTTTTGGTGAGCGTGCGGTGCACCTCATACGTGCCTGAAGGGTTAAATATCTGAGTTCCAACGAGATTTGAACTCGCAACCTTCAAGCTGGGAGACAAGCGTTTTGCCAACTAGGCCACGGAGATCTCCACGAAGGTAACGTGAGAAGTATGAATAGTAAAAAAGTATGCATGACGGGATATATGAATAAATAGTAGGCAAAATTTGGGAGCTTGGATAAAAAAGTTTGGAGATTTATTCTCTCTGCCTACCCCGCAAGGGACACGGCGTAATGATATGTTCTACTTCTCTCGGCAAACACGTCCGGATGTAATGAACACCGGCAATAATAATTTTTGGAGAGTTTTCAACCCCCAGGGAAGTCGAAAGGGTAACTACAATGGGCACACATCGGACATTTGATCGCGAAAAAAGCTATTTCCGCAACAACGACAAATAACAAGAATGAGTTACAAACAAAAAGGATATACACAACACGAGAGAGAGAGGAAGTGTACATTTCACCGAGCGATTAACAACCCTTGAACACGAGAACGGAGGGTGCAAATAGAGCCTTTTAAATTTATGGTCCTTTTGACTCCGCGTTATGGTTCGGGGAACACCGTGATAGTATGCAGAGATGATTGACCGTTAGGGGACTCAAAGGAAGTATTATCAAGTATTTATTTACTTTTCATTTGGTTTCATTTAATTACATCAAATAACAAGAAAAAATGACAAAATAGAACATAGCAACGACAAGAACAATAATACTCGGTTATGTCGACATAATGAAGTGGCTCTGTCATATTGAAAATAGAACATAATAACGACAAGAACAATAATACTCAGTTTTGTCGATATAATGAAGTGGCTCTGTCAAATCGAAAATAGAATATAATAACGACAAGAACAATAATACTCAGTTATGTCGACATAATGAAGTGGCTCTGTCATATCGAAAATAGAACATAATAACGACAAGAACAATAATACTCAGTTATGTCGACATAATGAAGTGGCTCTGTCATATCGAAAATAGAACATAATAACGACAAGAACAATAATACTCAGTTATGTCGACATAATGAAGTGGCTCTGTCATATCGAAAATAGAATATAATAACGACAAGAACAATAATATTCAGTTATGTCGACATAATGAAGTGGCTCTGTCATATCGAAAATAGAACATAATAACGACAAGAACAATAATACTCAGTTATGTCGACATAATGAAGTGGCTCTGTCATATCGAAAATAGAACATAATAACGACAAGAACAATAATACTCAGTTATGTCGACATAATGAAGTGGCTCTGTCATATCGAAAAAGTTTATAAAACAATCAACATAAATGTGGAAAATATCGTTATCAGAAAATTCATTTAACCCTTCCTGTCCTGCAATGTGTAACCAGTACACATTGCTTCTGAAAACTTTAATATCTCTATAAATATAATAAATACAGGGTTCAGATTTTAGGTATTCTTCCGTAATACATTTCCGCATTGAATGAAAAAATTATATTAATAATAATTAGCACTTATCGGCCACATCAGAGATATTTTGTGAAAATCGGGAATAAATTCACCAATACAATCAAACGTGTGCCAGTGTGTGACGTAGGTATATTCATTATAAAAACCGCTATAGGTGAGGAAGCGACCCTATTCACGTCTCACTCTCACTCTACTTCGGTATATGGGAACGCAAGAAATAGAATCTCAGTTCACTCGCTTCTCTCGCTCAGTAGGTCGGCAGCTTTCGGTAGAGTTGGTCGCTTTGCCCGTTTTGTGAACGTCGGCCGATGTTTTTTTTTTCATGTTTTTAGCAATTAAATTTCAATTATTATCACTTTTGATTTCAAATTTAATTAATTTAAGCGATTAGCTATGAATATTCTTACTTTTCCGATTTTAAATCGCTCATTTTTACCATGTACATGTGTATTGATGTGTATTGAATACACAACACCGGAACGGGCGGATTTTTTTAGCACAGGAAGGGAAAGAAAGGTTAACAACGTCATTCCGCGTGCGAGTGATAATGCTCTTAACAGCTCATTTCGTGAATACAGCACCGACAACAATCCTAATTCACGATGGCGTAAATAATTTCCGGTGCAGTTAACAATTTTTTTTAATCAACAAAGGTTTTCCTCTTTTCTCGTTAGTAATTGGTGTATACGAGGTACATAGCCTCGCGGTAACAGATGTCGACGGTTCGAACCCTAAGCTATGCTACTCTCCTCGGATGGCATTTTCCCGCTAAATATTCGGGGATGCCTGTAACTTCGGTTATATATATATAATTTTAAAAAATACAACATTTCGGTGTGTCATCGAATCCAGTGCAGCGATGTGGCCGGTAAGTTTGCCGGTGTGCACTCACTTAAAACAAACTAAAGGGCAAAGCTTCGCTTTCCAACTAAATTGACGTTGAAATGGCGAGGGGATCCTCGACTGCGAGGTCCAGCTACGGCGAATTTTTCATTTATATAAACAGGTACATAGATAAAGGGCTAATATCCAATAACTGACAAACAGGAAAATTATAAATTACATTAAAAAAATTAAGGCAGTGGATCGGAGCGTGTTTGTTATAACGACAGGAGTTTGAATAATTGGGTTTACAGGAGGAATTACTTGTAGCAAAGGGTTGTGTGAACTCTCGAATGTGCCGTGTTTTTGATGATTATGTGCGGCACATTATGGGATGGACTTTTTGGTCTGTCTGGAGTGATGAAGTGTGAGGGGTTTGACTCGCGTGATATATGCATATGTACTCGAGTGTCACCGTTTATCGAGTTGATGAGAGTACGCAACGGGGTATTGTATAATCGAAAATCGGGAGAAATGTCATTTATTTTTCCATGTTAACATAACATATATGTCCTCAGTGAGATACAGGTAAAAGCCTCTCGTACGTGTTGAATGTGGTAGGGATGAAATGCATATATTTTAAAAACTCTGTGCAAGGTAGTTTTTAGTATACCCGTACGCTGTTGGATCATCCGCAAGGAAGTTGACGGGTCTTATTTCCTTTCCTGCAAAATTGTATTGTATCATCATGTACAGTTTGAGACCGTCCTTCACAACCACGTCGGCCAGGGATTCTGCCTTCCATGTACGCTTTGCGAGTTCTGATGAATACCCCATAGTTAGGATGCCTGCGATTAGGGAAATACTGCGATCAGCGTAAAGTGCTGCAGCTGATCTGGCACTACGACCCGCTTCGCCATAAATTAAATGCATTTCGGCATACTCACGTGGAGTATACCCAAAATTCCGGTTCGCCATGTTCGTAATAGTTGCTTGTCACCAGAGGATGCAAAAATTCAAAGAGGAAGCCAAGTCGTTATGTTATGATCACAAAAAAAGTCCAAGTAGATAAACACAACAAAATCCAGGCGAACGCCAAAATATTAAGTTCACACAAATCCAAACCGATAGGCAAAACAAAGTCCGGGTCCAAATAAAAAAACAGTAGGTATGAAAACAGTAACTTGCGAGAAAGGAGATGCGACGCGCAGTGTAAGGTATCGTACTGATAGTCAAGGCTTACACGTTTTGACACGAAACAGAGCGAGAGAGCAAATGGACGCCATTTGCTATCTATCTCACCTTTTGTTAGGTTTAAACCAATCGGTGGTAGGTAGTGGAATCTTGCGCTATAATAAGACATTACTAACACGAATTACAACAGTGAATAGGTGACATAAACAAAATGAAGTAGATTTTGAATTAATACCTTTCACTTGAACTTTGGTCAGAATCAGCCCCTTTTGAATAAAAAATAGTATTATTTCGTTTTTCGTAATAAAAATCTAATAGCATTGCACTATTCTGGAATCTCCATTAACTGAGCAGCTGTTTAAAGCAGTATTTTGGAAATGCCCAGTACAATTTGTTTGACCACAGAAAGCCAAAGTTTAGCGTAAAAATTTTAATTAAGATTTTTTTTATTTTTCAAGTAATTTTTTTGTACACCCCTAATAATTTTAGAAATCATTTTATATGCGATAGATAAGGCTACTATTCAAAAGTATTTCACGATAAAAAAAATTACGAAAATGGTGATTTATTTGTACACAACGCAGGAAAAAATCTGATGCAAGGTAGGGGGGATTTTACGAAATTTTACAAAAGTCCGAATAACTTAAAAACGGTAAGGTTTTTACTGAGGTCAAGTTTTAATATTCTGGTAGGTCTTGACCCAATCTATCACCACCCTAAATATGATTCACTCAATACGGGACACCCTGTATAAATAAAAATGTAAATGTTCGTTAATTGAAAATCTCTTATCTCCGAAAGTTTTTCACCGACTGCTTTGAAATTTTGACAAAAGGTTGCATTCGAATACAAGCATGTTTATGTATTTTTTTTTATATACAGTTGTATATAAAAAAGTATATAAAACAGACGAAATAATGGTAAGTTTTCTGCGGTGTCTTGCCAAATGTAAGTTTTCTAAGCAGATGCGGGGAAATTCCTTATCTAATGGCCTCAGCCACCACTTTGCTATCTTTACACACACTTTGTTTTATTTATTTGATTGTAATATTTTTAATATGTCAATAAAAGTAGGTTCCTATATAAGTACGATCATATAACTTCATACCAGAAGGCATTGAACTGGTTTAATGTTAGAAATAGACGCCAAATTCACACACTGTCTCTATTGTATAATATCCTTAGCTGTCCCGCCACCCCCTCTTATTTCACCGAAAATTTTCAGCGTCTTTCCAATCAGGGATTAGCGCTACGCTCAAACAGATATTGTTTATTGGCCTTTCCAGTTCACCGCTCCTCTTTCTTTACGTCGTCCTTTACTGTCCATGCAGTGAGACTCTGGAATCAGTTACAAACCAATATAAGACTCGCTCCGTCCTTGGCATGCTCTAAGAAGCGACTGAAAAAACTCTTAATTTCTAGTCAGTAAAATAACGTGTTTCATTCCTGATTTTTCTTTTCCTCTCCTCTCCACCCCATCCCTTCCTTTCCTTTTGATTGATGATATCTCACTTTATATGAAAAATAATGTTCGGGTGATTGTCCGTCTTTGTGGGGTTCGTGGGCATGTGCTCACGTTTATGTTTATGGATTTCGTGGGGATGGATAGTAATTTGAATAATTTATGCGACCAGGTAGCTTGTTCCATTTACTTTTATCTGGTTGGTTGGAAGAGATTATCGCCTGGCAATAAGCCCGCCAGATAGTATTTGCAATAAGTGTTAAATAAATAAATAGGTTCGAATTCCGAGTCAGAGCACTCTTGAAGAGAGTCTGCTCTCTAAACGGCCGTATATAAATCGTCTTTATAATATTATCAATCACGCACCGCACCGCACCGTATCCTGGAAGATTGCAATATCGGGAACATCCATCATAACTGCGACCAATGTCCAGTAATGAGGGGCGATCAGACCCATACGCTGGAACTCGACAGGGGTGCGTGACGCACGGTAATATCGAGAATGTCAAATGAGGGGATCAATTGGGGTTGAAATGGAAGAATTTTTATAGTTCGTTCAAACATACACACACATACCATCACGCAATCTCCCTATCTGGGTAAGCAATGGGGAGAAAGCGCAAGACCTTGTTTAATGATATCTGAGGCCTAGTGAGTAAAACGCCTGTATTCCCACCGAGAGGTAGCGGGTTCTTTTCCCGCTGGAACTCAGGTTATAAAAAAAAAGTTTTC
The DNA here is from genome assembly GCA_949825065.1 of Odontocerum albicorne. Classification (NCBI taxonomy): domain Eukaryota; kingdom Metazoa; phylum Arthropoda; class Insecta; order Trichoptera; family Odontoceridae; genus Odontocerum; species Odontocerum albicorne. The sequence continues at coordinate 33,285 of CATKWJ010000789.1, forward strand.
GGGTCTAGTTTTAATTTAAGACCTCGTAAACGTATTTCTGGTTGGTTGGAAGAGATTACCAAACGGCATTAATCCCACGAGGTTGTACTGTATACGAAGAAATTTTATGCATGATTCGCTCAAGCACTGCTATAGCTGCCAGACATGATTTGACATTGGAATGGAGAGGGGATCCTCGACTTCGAGGTCCAGCAACGACAACGATTGAGAGAAATACATGATGTGAACAATGTATGACAGAATATGGAAAGAAGTGATAAGATATGAATGTGAACTTAAGGCTTATGTGTTGAGTAAGGTGGAGAAGGGCACGCTGAGATGGTTCGAGCACGTGATACGAATGAATGAAGAAAGACAACAAAACAGACGTGAAGTGAAAAAGTGACTAGAAAGCGTGGTAAAGGAATACATGATATTTTGAAAAAAGTAAATCTAAAAAGTCAGTGAAAAGGTGGGAGTTCTATGAGATGTATGGACGTTTAAGAGGCGAAGGATGTGTGTCGGGATATGAAAGTCTGGAGTTCTAATCTCTCTTCCGACAGGGAAATAGCGTAATAGTATGAATATGTACGATATTTAATTGAACTGCAGTTTTATCATCTCGTGCGGCTTTTAATAAAATGAGAATCGTATTCTGCGATGATAATCTAAACTTGAAACTTCGACAACGGTTAGTCAAATGTTACGTTTGGTCAGTGTTATTGCATGGAGCGGAATCATGGACCATCAAAGTTGGTAGTATGAACCGACTGGAAGCATTCGAAATGTGGATGCATCGGATAATGCTACGGATACCCTGGACGGATATGGTCAGCAACACGAGGCTTCAAAGAGCCAAAGTCGATAGAGAGTTGCTGACTAATATTAAAATCCGAAAGGTGTCTTATTTGGGTCATGTACTTAGAGGAGCAAAGTACAAATTACTGCACCTGATCATCCAAGGCGAAATAGAAGGCCGAAGAGATGTTGGAAGGAGGCAAATATCCTGGTTCCGCAATATACGTGATTGGACTGGGTTAAGGGGCGTTGGAGATCTTTTTCGGGCTGTCGGGGACAAATATGTTATATCTACTCTCAAGTGATATTCAACGTTGGGGGGACCTGACATGACACTGACAAGGAGAAGAAGAAGCAGTTTAATTTTTTTTCTTCCCGCGCTTTCGACCCGCATGTTGAAAGAATGAATGAAGAAAGACTAACAAAACAGATATACAGTGCAGACGTGTTAGACGGTGTATGAAAGGAAGAAGAGGGGAAATTATGGTTGTATCAAGTGAATTATATTTTGAAAGAAGAAGAAAATGTCAAGTCAGATAAATCGTAAGAGTTGTATGAGAAGGTCTTATGTTACGGCAACATTTTTAATTTATGAGGTGTTATCCCAAAATGTTTAATTTATAAAAAGGTGTTATCCCAAAATTTGAAATGTATGAGAAGGTGTTATCCTAAAATTTGAAATTTATAAGAAGGTGTTATCGTTCTAGGGTGTACTGTTAGCGTATCGTGCGACAGAGACGACGCTCTACAAAGCCGAAGTTAGCCGATTATGGCCGACAGTCTCTTTCTTAAGCCCGATATGTATTACTTACCGCCGGGTACTGCACTGTATATGTGTTTTGTTAGTCTTTCATCATTATTTCGTTCCACATGTCCAAACCATCTCAACGTACTATTATTAATCTTACTTAACACATGAGCATTAAGTTCACATTCATCCTTTATCACTTCATTCCGTATTATGTCATACATAGTCACTCCATGCATTTCTAGAGCATTTATTCGACTCCTCTCAGGCTTTTTCCACGTCCACGTTTCACCCCAATACATCAAATATGGCACCAAAAGACTATCACATTAGCACATTTTGATATTGTACTGTATTATACTTTCATTGTATAAAGTACAACCTGGCGGGTGTATTGTCACGTGGCAATCTTTTCCAACCAACCGGAAAGATATTAAAAGACCTTTAGTGAAAATCGGTCTGAAATCATTTTTTTTAAAACCTGGATACCCGCGGGAATTGGACCCGCAACCTTCGGGTCGAAAGACAGGCGTCTAACCAACTAAGAAACGGGGGTCGTCTGATACTGCCCGGTTCGAATATATACGTTTTAGTGCCCGATTATATTTGTTTCCTAACGCTACACATCATTCGATATCCCTATTTAATACCACATTATATAGGAGCGTTGGAGCGCAACTTATGGGTCATCTGTACAAAAGCGTAGGTACTCCGACAGTCGAAGGTTAAATAAAACAACTTCACGAGATATTCCATCGATCTAAAAAAAAGCGAAGCGTTCAAATTAATCCAACCGACTACGATGCAAATTAACCCCGCTCCCCGGACTCAGCCGATTCGAATTAATCCTACGTCGCGGCTTGTTACAAATTAACCCGAATTATTATAATAACGTACCTACGCTTCGAACAAGTCCTCCCACGCGAAATCTCAAAGAACAGGGTCGGTTGCATTCCATCTGATATGTACGCTATATACTCGTATATATTATATATATGGGCGCAAAATTTTATAAATACAAAATAATACAATAAACACTTGAGCTTACAGGAGGAATACCTTGTAGAAAAAGTTTGTGTAAACTCTTGAGTGTGGTGTGTTTTTGGTGATTATGTGCGGCATATTATGGGATGAACTTTATGGTCTGTCTGGAGTGATGAAGTGTGAGGGGTTTGATTCGCGTGATGTATACATATGTAATTGAGTGTCACTGTTTGTCGAGTTGATGAGAATGTGCAACGAGGTCGTGCCTAATAAATATAGCCGTGCAAGGAATCACCCTCTGTTCTACTATATAGTACATACCAACTTACAGGACGAATATCATGGCTAAACACTCAGTCACGCGTGGTACAGAGATATTGAACCGACTGAATGACACTGCGGATATAGTCTCGGCACCGCCTAGCAGTATGAGAAGAATCCTGGCTGATATTCTTCCTAACGAATAAGCTAACGCTAGAAGCAGACCCTCTTTGTGTAACAGAAGAAATCCGTGGAAAGTGGATAAAAAAAAAGGTATTGCTTAGTCAAAATACGGAAAAAATCAATTTATTTGTTCATGTTATATGTCCTCAGTAAGATACAGGTAAAAGCCTAGTTTACTAGGGACACTGTAAATGAAAGGCAATAAACCCAGATCCATTGAAATTATGTGTCCACATTGAAACTGTTGTTTTTTTTTTTTAAATGATGTGTATATAATATTTCTTGTCATATATACAATAAATAAATAAATAAATGAAATGGTGATAGAAAAGTATGAAAAGAAAAATAAATGCGATACATGGGTGAATAATGCGATATATTGGTGAATAATGCGATACATGGGTGAATAATGCGATACATAGGTAAATAATGCGATATATGGGTGAATAATGCGATATATTGGTGAATAATGCGATATGTGGGTGAATAATGCGATATATGGGTGAGTAATGAAAGATTAGAGTAAGTTGAGAAATGTTATATGGGTAGCATTTTCTCAGATGATGGAAGAGTTAAGAGGGATATCGAACGTCGTGTAGTGACAGGAAACACAGTCAATGGGGCACTAAAACATATACGAGTATATACTCGAACCGAACAATATATAAATATGCTAAGGTTAGACGTGGAAAAACGTAGACATGGAAAAAGACAGAAGAGAAAATGCTGTTGGAAATGCGTGCATTAAGTAGAACACATGGAGTGACAATGTATGACAGAAAAAGAAATGAAGTAATACGGGATTATTGTGAACTTTAAGGCTAGTGTGTTAAGTAAGATGAAGAGTATGTTGAGAGGTTTGGCCATGTGGAACGAATAAATGAAGAAAAACTAACAAAACATATATACAGTGCAAATGTGAGCCGGAAGGCGTGTGACAGGAATATCTACATACTCGTATGATTACATCAAGTGAATGGAAACGGAGAAAGTCACGAGAAATCGAAGAATTTGTATGAGAAGATGAACTTGTTGAACGTGAAAAATAGACGTCAATTTCACATAATAATCGCTATTGTTTAATATCCTTAACTGTACCACCGCCCCCTCTTCTCACGTCGAAAATATTCAGCGTTTTTTTTTTTACCTGGCGAGTTTATTGCCATGTGGCAATCTCTTCCAACCAACCAGAAAGATGGTTTTTATAGGTCCTAAGTGTTAACCAGACTGGAATCCTATTTAAAAACATCTGGGTTCCAGCGGGGATCGAACCCGCAACCTCCAGATCGGCAGACAAGTGTCTTACCACCAGGCCACGGAGGTCGTCTTTCCGATCATTAGAGTTACGCTACGCTCAAAAATATTGTTAAACTGGCCTTTCCCAGTTCACCGCTCTTCTTTTTTTTTACATCGTATAGGTATGCAGTGAAACTCTGGCACCAGTTACAAACTAATGTTAGATTCGCTCCGTCCTTGGCACGCTTTCAGAAGCGACTATAAAACCTCTTAATATCTAGTCAGTAATACAATGTGTTTCAATTCTGATCTTATATATGTTCATAAATTTCATAAAGATGAACAATCATTTGAATATTTAATCCGACCATGTAACTTCTTTTATTCACTTTTGTCCGATTGGTTGGAAGAGATTGCCGCCTGACAATAAGCTCTCAATAAGTGTTCAATAAACAAAGAAAGAGAGTGATCGAAAATTCTCCATTTCAAGTCATAAAATCATTTTTTTTTGTTCACACAAAAAATTTACAACGCCTAGACGCGGTCCTGTATTTCCGTGCTATACGTAAACCGGATTCCAAAACCAGAGGTACAAAAATTAACCGATAATTTAAACTATTTAGTAAAAAGTTCGATACCTTTCGAATACATCTCAACAAAGGTTTTAGTGTAATTTTCTGTATTGCCGACTTTCTATATAGGGATGTAAAGTATGTAAAACTAATTGGCGATACAATCGAATCGATATAAACATAAAATAGTCGTAAAAATAAAATATCGATTGTAACAAAACAGGGTATTACGAGCATATCTCTTTACGTCGTATTAAATTACTTCCTCGAAACGTATCGAAAATTTATTGTATAAGATATAACGCCCGTCGTGCCGAACAAAATTTGCAAAAAATAACTCGATCAATTGACATAATTTTTCTAACGTGTTCCTCGCGGGAAGCACAAACGCCTGTGATCTGATCTGTAGCATTCCTTTGTGTATTTTACGTAATGTTTAGTTTATCTCCTTTATTTGATGAGTCTCCTTAAGAGTAATGACTATTGTTTATTATCAGAAAATTACTTGAATGTCATGTTTACTTGGTGTTGTAATCAAATATCAGTGGTTCTAAACAAAATACGCGTTTAAACTTAGAAATTAAAAAAACGCAGAAATTGTGGCGCGCACAGGATTCGTGGAATTTGATTTTTAACGCGGTGTACAGGTTAAAATTACATACAACAAATTGACTTACCAAAGATTGTAAAAAAAAAACACTTAAAAAAACGTTTTTATTAATAAAAATCCAAATTTTAAATTCGACATTTGTTCAGAGTTGTAACACGTTCATATTTACACTAGACCCAAACTTTTGCACTCCGTAGACCACTTATCGATTTTTTTGTTGTCCGTAGACCCCCCCTGCCTGCTTAATATTGAATTTTCCTAAACTTATTAACTTCAAATGTGTTTTTGACAGCTGACACAGCGCTGTTCACCTTGATAAGGTTTTTTCGTCGAGTGGACAATTGTAAAAAAGAAAAACATGTACTTACAATTTTTATTCATACCTTTATTGAAAAGACACTAAATGCAAGTAAATATTTGGCTTTGGAACGGAACAAATCAAAACGTAGTAAAATTCTTACATAAAATGAATACACAAATAATACTGTTAATGAGAGGGATGGACCTGATGCTCTGATAGCAATGGTTCAATATTTGGCTTCAAATTAGTGAGGTATAGTTTTAAATATCCACGTTCAATGATTTGCATTAGATTTCTTTATATAAGTATTTTCTATGTCTAATATAACATAAGTATTATGTGCACACAATCTGTGTTAGGTGTAATAAGACATTTACAGAACGCCTAAATATTGATGATGATCTGCCTAGATGGGATCCGCTCATGTGGACCCCCATTTACATCTCTTGCACCCCCATTTTCTTTTCTCGCTGACTTAGACCCCCTGCAAGTCGAAATCGACCCTTGGGGGTCCATATAGACCACTTTGTGATTCTTTGCATTAGACCAATATCCAATATACAAAAAAATCACTATACAGCAAGAAACAAAGAACAAATATGTACCAGTACCTAGTTTTTGTTCATGTGTTTTGATTTCAAACTATGTAAACAAGTCTTTAGTATCTGTTGCTGAGGGATGTTCCTTCGGCGAGGAATAAAACTTTGAGGTCGATTTCGTTTTCTTCGAATCCATTAATTATTCAGAATCGATCCAATAGGGTGGGGTATTATTATAGGGTTTTTGCCGTTGCGGGTCACCATCAGTATACTATACAGGGAGTGGCACTAAACAGAGTTTCTGAATTCAAAGATTTACGCCCAACTATCCTTTGCGCATTGCTGCCACGTAATCGATACTTGCTTACGTATTTCGTCCACCTAGCGTGCCTTCGGTCTTCTTACAGGTCTAGTTATTCCTATTGGGTACCACTAGCTTACTTCACATGTTCAACAATGATCTGTTGTTAGGGCGATGCGCCCAGCCCACTTCCATTTCAGTATTTTCGCGATCTCTGTATGTTGTTAACATCGTCAATTTTTTATTGGGTGCGTATCCACTCATTGCGTTTGCAGTCTCTCCTGTAATAACCTAACCTGCGCCTCTCCATGCTGCGTTGCATTGTCTGGAGTTTTTGTTCCATTTGCACAGAAAGCGTCCATGTTTTGCATCCACATGTTAGTACTGGTAAGATACATTGGTAAAACACCTTCCATTTGAGACAGGTTGAGGGAGATTGCTATTGACAATGTAGTCCAGCCGTCCAAAGGAGCTCCAAGCTAGTGTCGCTCTTCTATATATTACACTGAGAGTGCAATCCTATTACACATTGGTTAAATACCTCCCGCTTGAGACAGGTTGGGGGAGATTGCTTTTGACAATGTAGTCCAGCGAAATACTTTGTCCTACGTAGATATATTGTTGGACTTGTTCAGTCTTTCATAACTCGCCCATGTATCGCATTTGCTTTTCCTTCCGTATATCTCAGTCACAATGACTTTGGATTGAATATCTGCGAAAGAATGTTGCGAAAATCCAACACTTTTGACTTCAAATGACAGTGATACAAATTTAACGGAAGTCAAAGACTATCAAAGGGTTATCACGATTGCCTCCGCGTGAAATTGCAAAACTAATCGCGGCTACTTGAGTCATACTCATAATAGAGCCCATGCACCATAATGCAGTGCCTATATATATCGACAGATCACTAACGACCTAGTTACTGGATAATGGCCAAAGCAGATTGCATTCCGCAGCTAGAATGCACATAACAATCCCGTTGCAGTCCCATTCGCTACATTTATAAGAACATTTGCTTCGCTGCGAGTCATTTTCCTTCTCCCGTGACGTAGAACCTTAATTCCGCCCTTCGTCGCTTCTACTCTATCAACACTTTCGGTAGACTAGAAAAGTCACTTGTCCTCTGGACATATGTTATAGGTAGACGCTTATTCAATGTTTTAGTTCATTAAATGAACTAGAGGGTCACCTGTCACATCACCAGGATCCTTAAAATGTAAGATTATACGTATAACACTGTACATGTCAGTCATTAGAGATTTCTAAAACTAGATATTTTATCGTTCTCTTAATTTACAAGTATTATTGGATAAGCGTTTAGCCTAGATAAGGGAAACGCGAGAAAAGTAGTTTCAGTGTATTTATCCTAAATACAGGTTGTTAAAAGTTGTTCAGTTTATTAATCCTAAATACTGTCAAAAGCAGTTTCAGTTTATTTATCCTAAATACAGGGTGTCAAAAGCAGTTTATTTATCCTAAATACAGGGTGTCAAAAGTAGTTTCAGTTTATTTATCCTAAATACAGGGTGTCAAAAGTAGTTTAGGTTTATTTATCCTAAATACAGTTGTCAAAAGTAGTTTTAGTTTATTTATCCTAAATACAGGCTGTCAAAAGCAGTTTAAGTTTATTTATCCTAAATACACGGTGTCAAAAGTAGTTTCAGTTTATTAATCCTAAATACAGGGTGTCAAAAGTAGTTTCAGTTTATTTATCCTAAATACAGGGTGTCAAAAGCAGTTTAAGTTTATTTATCCTAAATACAGGCTGTCAAAAGTAGTTTCAGTTTATTTATCCTAAATACAGGGTGTCAAAAGTAGTTTCAGTTTATTTATCCTATATACAGGCTCTCAAAAGTAGTTTCAGTTTATTTATCCTAAATACAGGGTGTCAAAAGCAGTTTTAGTTTATTTATCCTAAATTCAGGGTGTCAAAAGTAGTTTCAGTTTATTTATCCTAAATACAGGATGTCAAAAGTAGTTTCAGTTTATTTATCCTAAATACAGGGTGTCAAAAGTATTTTCAGTTTATTTATCCTAAATACAGGGTGTCAAAAGTAGTTTCAGTTTATTTATCCCAAAAACAGGGTGTCAAAAGCAGTTTCAGTTTATTTATCCTAAATAAAGTTGTCAAAAGTAGTTCTAGTTTATTTATCCTAAATACAGGGTGTCGCAAAAAATGTATCGACACTTGAATAGCTGGTAATTTGCTAATTTTTATTTGTTTTAGATTTAACCGATAAGAAATAATGTCTGAAATCAGACTATGTTAAGTTTTGAACAAAGTTTATTTTAAAGTGCTACTGGAAGTAGGAAAACGCGGTAGTAGATTTTTTATTTTGGGGATTTCTCAAGAATAAAGTTTATGCAAAAACCCCTGAATTCATTGATGCCATACTATACGAGTAGCCATTGAAAGAGAATGCGCCCAAATACCAAATGGAATGATTCCGTTGCTTCGTATTGCCAGCAATGCCTAGACCAGAATGGTCATCAGCATGAAAACAGATGATAAGCATAAAAAATACGTTCATGTAGTTTATTGTGAACGTTGAAAGGGAACTGTATGCAGAATAAATAAATACTCGTACATACTTTATAATCATTAAAATAGTGGATAATTTTTTACGACACTCTGTATATCATATGTTATCTGATCACGTTTAATTGTCGACAGCCTTCGACGAAACGCTGAGATGGTTTTTACATGTAGAATGAATGAATGAAGAGAAACTAACAAAACACATATACAATGCAAACTTGAGTAGTAGGCGTATGACAGGAAGACCAAGAAATGTATGGTTGAATCAAGTGAATTGTATTCTGAAAGAAGGAAACGTAGTCAGAGAAATCGTAGATTTTTATGAGAAGGTGTAAGGATGTTACGAATTCCATGAACAGCAAGGTGAACTAACGCCTCCATTCTCGAAGAACTGAGAATCACAGACAGATTGTCGACAATATGCCTTCGACAGGTCTTCCGATTATTTGTGCACATTGCTCGTGGCCAAGGAGACAGTTTGGAGAGGTTTGTGGTTACTGGAGGCGAGGAAGGACGACGCACAAGTGGAAGAATCCCAATGCGTTGGACTGACCAAGTGAGAGACGCTACTGGACTACCCTTAACAACTGCTCTTCGAGCCGCGGAGTACAGGAATGAATGGAGAAGAGTCGTCAGAGGCTATCATGGGAGTCACGTTACTCAATCATGAGCTACACGATAGGACGAATGATGATATTTTTTTTTCAAGTTACTTATAAATTCTTTCTTTTAGAATATAATTCACTTGATCCATCTAAACTTTCCATGGTCTTCTTCTCACACGCCTTCCACTCACATTATTGATTCGTTCCCCATGCCCAAACCATCTCAGCGTGCTCTTCTCCATCTTACTCAAAACATCAACTTTAAGTTCACATTCATCCCTTATCACTTCTTTCCATATTCTAACATACCATATATCACACAATGTACATAATGTTCTACGCTGAAATGCATGGTCGCGCGGTAACGCACTGGACTTCCGTGCGGAACGTCGTCAGTTCGAAACCCACGCTGTGCTACTCCCCTCGAATGACACAGGCATTTTTTACACCTCGTACTCGGGGGGTCTAAGGAAACCTATAATTTCGGTCTTATAAATTCTTTCAAAAAAGAAAAGAGAAAAAACATGTCAGTGTGGTCCAATCGTCTCACTTCGGTGTGTCATCGGATCCAGTACAGCGGTGTGGCCGGTGAGTTTGCTGGTATGCAACGGCACACTAACTTAAACTTACTCCACGGCACAGCTTCCCTTTCCAACTGAATAGACGTTGGAATGGCGAGGGGATCCTCGACTACGAGGCCCAGCAAAAAAGGAAGATTGTTCTAAGGACACGTATTTCTACAGCATTTTTTCGGCTCTTTTTAGTCTCTTTCCACGTCCATGCTTTACTCCCATACATCAAAATTGGTACTGAAATACTGTTATGGGCATTTATCTTAGCAGATTTCGATAATGTGCGGTTCTAGTATTCCTATCGCTACACACCGTAGAAGATACAAACGAAATAGCAGAATTCCTCAATTTAGTTTATGTATCGGACGTGTGCTGTCACCCTTGTGTGTGTGCATGTGGTAAAATGAAAAGGACATTGTGTGTAGATCGGTATATTAAACTTATATGTTGTATGTTATAATCATTCGTGTATTTTATGATAATTCGTTTGATCTGTTTCTATGTTTGCTATATTTTGGAATAATATGTAAAATGTTTATACGTAAAATGTATGTTTGTTTGACTCCGATTGCGTTCGCGACCGCAATGGAAATGTGACTTGCGGAGCGGTGCATCGGAGTAGGTCGGGGGCCCCGCCGGGTTTAGCAGCGCTCAAAACCTCGAAAGTTGTTGTATTTCGCGGGTAATGGGCGCTTGTGATGACCGGCGGACCATTAATATAGAGGGTCCCCTGATTGCGAAATTACATTCTCAGTACTACCGACTATACTGCGTTTTACTTGAGACCCGCTACCTACTTCGACCTGCCTGAGAGGAATCTCTCTTCACCCCAATACGTTCTTCTTCTTCTTCTGGATCTTCGCTTGGGAATTCGCGACATCGATTCTCTGAGCGCGACGCGGCAACCAACGTGCCTATATACAGTATTTGTGCCCTGTCCGGTACAGTTTAAATAAATAAATAATATACTTAATCTATATTATGGGGTGAAATAATATGAAATGTATGAAAAAAATAATCCTGCAGGTATTGATTACGAGTATAAACAATGCGATTTATACAGGATCCGGGAGATTGCACGCACGCACGGGGGACCGGCGCGCGGTGCTCCGATAGATAGACCAAAAGGTATGGGTATGGGGCTTAATATCCCATTACTTGGTATAGACTGGAATCAGCGTGGTGGAGCGTAGATTTGCAAAACAATAAATTTGGATCAGTGCGTCGGAACTTTTTGAGAGAGAGAGAAAGAAAGAGGGCTTCCAAAAGTGCGACAATAATATAAAAAAGATTTTATTTAATTCAAATAATACTTTAGATGAAAATGAAAGCGATTTTAGAGATATGATAAGTGAGCTATATGAGAGTTGTCAGGAAAATGTTATTGAGCTGTTTATGTTTATTTTATTTTGCATTTGATATAAGTTTTATCCAATTATATTTAACTGAAAATTAAGACGATTTTAGATATAAGATAAGTGAGCTATATGAGAGATGCCTAGGAAAATGTTATTGGACCGTTTATGTTTATTTTATTTCGCATTTGATATAGGTTTTATCCAATTACATTAAACTGACAATGAAAGCGATTTTAGAGATATGATAAGTGAGATATATGAGAGATGCCTAAAAAAATGTAGTGGGATGTTTATGTGCATTTTACATTTGAAACAGGTTTTATCCAATTACATTAAACTGAAAATGAAAGCGATTTTAGAGATATGATAAGTGAGCTATATGAGAGATGCCTAATAAAATGTTATAGGGATGTTTATGTTTATTTCATTTTGCATTTGAAACAGGTTTTATTCCATTACACTGAAAATGAAGACGATTTTAGAGATATGATAAGTGAGCTATAAAAGAGATACGTAGGAAAATGTTATTGGACTGTTTATTTTATTTTACATTTGAAACAGGTTTTATCCAATCACATTAAACTGAAAATTAAGGCGATTTTAGATATAAGAGCTATATGAGAGATGTCTAAGAAAATGTTATTGGGATGTTTATATTTATTTTATTTTGCATTTGAAACTGGTTTTATCCCATTACATTAAACTGAAAATGAAAGCGATTTTAGAGATATGATAAGTGAGCTGTATGAGAGATGCCGAGGAATATGTTATGGATCGACATTTGAATGTTTTTTTTTGCGACCAAGTAACTTGTTTCGTTTACTTTTGTCTGGTTGGTTGGAAGAGATTGCCGCCTGGCAATATGCCCGACAGACTGTATTTGCAATAAAAGTGTATAAATAAATATATGTTAAAGCAATGAAAAAAAAAACATTTAAAAGATAAGTTATTAAAATTTATAACTAATATATGTATGTTACATAATTTTTAAACCAGTTGTATCTTCGAACCACGAACATTAGCGTTGCAAATAGCATTTTTAGCAGCCCTTAGCACTCGACACAGGGCTTCCTGCCGGGCGGGAGATAAAGAAATATTCAGCTAAACGATCTCTACGCCCCACCCACCACCCTGCTGGTGAGAGAGGGTGGTGGGTGATCCACCATCCCCTTAACGGAGGTAGGAAAAGCGGCAGCAACAACACAGACAGAACATGTTCATACTCACAAATTGAACCTTGTCGCTTAATTAAGGGAAGTTCCTGTTGTGTTGCTCTTGCTTGTAAGAATAGAGGAAAATGATTAAGTTGTGGTCTTGAGGTTTCTGGTTCAGTTTAGTCATATTCCAGCATCAGTCACGTTGTTACGGCTTTGGCATCATGTTCAAAATTATTAAGCTGTGTCAAAAATAATGGCGATTTTATTAATATAGGATGTTTATTTTGGGTGTGATAGGATTTGTTTTTGAAATAAAACACATATAAATTATTTAAATGGGCGTGTATTTGAATTGAATTGATAGGTTGTTTAATGACAATTATTGTTTGAAGATATAAGATATAGATCATATGTTGACTGTGTCTGGCTCTTATGTACCTCTTATGTACGCATCATAAGATGGGTTTCCCATTAAGAACGGTAGAACTTTAAAATAAATAAAACAACTAATAAACCAAAAATGTATCTGAAGGTTTAATTTGAAAGGTTTAATATTTCATGCCGTTTATGATTTAAACAAGATATCGTTCAAATGGCTTCCACGGCTTCTTTTACACTGGCCAATTCGATCACGGAAATTTTCGATGACACGGTGGAGCATTTCCGGCTGTATGGCACCAATAACACGACAAATGTTGCCCTCAAGTTCATCGAGAGTCTCGGGTTTGTCGGTGTAAACCTGTGATTTAACATAACCCCAAAGAAAATAATCCAGAGGCGTTAAATGGCACGATCTTGGCGGTCAATTCAAAATCCTATCACACCCAAAAAAACATCTTTTATATCATTTCGAATATTATTTGCTAGTACTCGTATATACAAGTATATCGCCTGTTGAGAATCATAGTGGCGAAACTACAAAAAAAAAAAATTTCGAGTTAAGGGTTTCAAATGGCACTAAAATGACTCCTTTTTAACGTGCGTAAGTGGCGAAAGTATATTTCAACTCGTTGAAGCGTCAAGGAGTTGAAATACACTTTCGCCACTTACGCACGTAAAAAAGGAGTCATTTTAGTGCCATTTGGAAGTCTTAACTCGCAAATTTATTTTTTGTAGTTTCGCCACTATGATTCTCGACAGGCGATATGTTCACTTTTTTTTGTTTTTATAGTTAAGAATCTCCTATATTTATTCATTTGAGTTATTAAATTACATTACTTTGATACAATAGCTTAAAAATGTGTACATTCAAAGCAAATTGGAAAGAAAAAAAATTATAAAATCCGTTTAGGGTAGTGTGAGCAACACGGATCACCTGAAGCATCAACGAGTACAGATCAAAGCATTCAAGATCTCTTTCCTCTCTCGACTTCACGCCGAAAGGCGTCAAGAGACCACTCCAACACCACATCCTCGCTTGGACCGTGAAGTTCTATAGAGGCCAGCAGGACTACAGCAATCCTCTAATCGCTGCCCTGGGGGGCTTACGGGAGCAAGTCCGACCTATTACATAGTAATATTTCCACTGACCTGCTGACATGACGGAACTGCGCATGAAATGAACACGGGATTGTGCTATTTGGTATTATTCATTAATTATAAGTTTTGTACGAAAATCTTCATTAATTTCCTGTTATTTTTAATTAAAAAAAACCTTATCCATGATGGCACTCAACACGCCAGTGTGCGCCGATCGTTTCACTTCGGTGTGCCATCCATCGGATCTGGTACAGTGGTGTGACCAGTGAGTTTGCTGGTGTGCAAAGGCACACTCATTTAAAACAAACTCTATGGCACAGTCTTATTTTCCTACTGAATTGACATCGGAATGGCGAGAAGATCCTCGACTACGAGACCCAACAACGCCAACGATTCAGCCCGGTAACGACGACGATTCGGCCTAGCAACAACAATTCGGCCTAGCAACGACAATTTGGCCTAGCAACGACAATTTGGCCCAGCAACGGCGACGATTGGGCCTAGCAACAACAATTCGGCCTAGCAACGACAATTTGGCCTAGCGACGGTGACGATTCGGCCCAGCAACGACGACGATTCGGCACAGCAACGACGATTCGGCCCAGGGGCCGTGTAGATTCAATCACTTCAAGTGTCATTTATCTAATGTAATGAAATTTTATTAAAAAATCTTGTACTTTTTCGAAATAAAACTCAAAGATAATGAAGAGAATAATAAATATTCGTATATTTATGTTCATACCTGATAATCCTTAGCACGGCTCAGCAAAATATAGAGAAAAGAATTACCTGAAACAAACAAAAAATGAGAATTAGATTTACATTGTATAATTATGATTTACAATTATAAACCAATACACTATTTTTTAATGCACTTTGCACGGATTTCTCCTGTTACACAAATATGGTGTGATTCTAGTTAGCTTATTCGTTAGGAAGAATATCAGCCAGGACTCTTCTCATACTACTAGGCGGAATCGAGACTATATACATTCTCTGGCACTACCATCGAGAGGAAGGGAAGATGCAGACTCAGCAGAGACACATGACACGCATGGCAACTAATGAAATGTTCACCATCCCTAAAGTTAAAACCTCTTTTGCCCAAAGGCAATATGCTTATTTGGCTCCCATGACATACAATGGCGTGCCGAATTCAATAAAGGTAAAGGGAGGAAAACCATTTAGACAGTCGATCGGAGCGTGGTTGTTATTGCGATAGGGTTTTGAGTACTTGGGCTTTCAGGATGAATGACGTGTGGAAAAAAATTAGGTGGGCTCGTGAGTATGGGTTTCTTCTTGTTTTAAATTTTGTTGTTATTGTGGTTCTGTATGTTTTTGTTTTTTATTTTTATTCTTATGATTGTGTGCGGTATATTGTGGGATGAATATTTTTGGTCTTTCTGGAGTGATGATGTGTGAGGAGTTTAATTTCGCATGATGTTTCCAGTTGTAATTGAGTGTCACTGTTTGTCAGGTTGATGAGAATGTGCAACGGGGTTTTGTTTTCGTGTAATAAAAAATCGGAAAGAAGTATCGATTTATTTTTTCATGCTAAATATCCTCAGTTAGATACAGGCAAAAGCCTAGTTTACTGGGGATACGACAAATGAAAGGCAACAAACCCAGATCCATAGAAATTGTATGTCCAAATTAAATTACCTGTTGTTTTTTCACAAATTATGTATATTTCTTGTCATGTGTAATAATAAATAAAAATAAATAAAAAAATAAAAATCCACAGTTTCACTCAGTTGGTTCAATATCTCTATACCACGCGTGACTGGGTATTTAGCCATGATATTCCTTCTGTAAGTTGGTATGCAGAACAGAGGGTTACCTATTCCTTGCACGGCTTAATTTGTTGGGGACATATAAACTTGATTCTTCTAGTATCGGCAGTTAAAGTAACCTTACGAACAATATAATCTTTAAAAGGTTCACTTGGCTCGACTATGGGACGATCTTCCTGTCTCAATCTGATGTGTTACTTTGGACTGGCCAACCATTTCGAACTGCGTGCCAAAACCGGCACTTGGTTAAGGTTTGTGGGCCGCATGTGTACTTTGTTAAAAATTAATAGATATATCAAAATTTTAATGCCTAAAAACAACACTACGTCCTCCAAATGGTACTTCAAAATCCAGCGTTTCACTACCTACTCTACGACGAGTTATTTATTGTAATAATTAAATATATGCACTTTTTTTGCCATGTGGCTATCTCTTCCAACCAACCAGAAAGATGTTCTTATAGGCTCTGAGTGTTAACCAGACTGGAATCCTATTTTTAAAAATCTGGGTTCCAACGGGGATCGAACCCGCAACCTCCGGATCGGCAGACAAGTGTCTTACCAACAGGCCACAGAGGACATTTACTATCAGGACATTTGCCTGTCGGGGTAGGCAGAGAGAAGAACACATCAAACTTTCGCCTCTTTAATATACCTTATCAACTCGATTACACAGAGTTTGCAAGTTGGTTGAAAGTAAACATCTTAATAAATCACGAATCCATACATATTATCCCACTGTTCCCATGTTGGGGTACGCACCTGTAACAGCCACTGTTTCCATGTTGGAGTACGCAGCTGTAACAGCCACTGTTTCCATGTTGGAGTACGCAGCTGTAATAGCCACTGTTTCCATGTTCGAGTACGCAGCTGTAACAGCCACTGTTTCCATGTTCGAGTACGCAGCTGTAACAGCCACTGTTTCCATGTTCGAGTACGCGGCTGTAACAGCCACTGTTTACATGTTGGAGTACGCAGCTGTATCAGCCACTGTTTCCATGTTAGAGTACGCAGCTGTAACAGCCACTGATTCCATGTTCGAGTACGCAGCTGTAACAGCCGCTGTTTCCATGTTCGAGTACGCAGCTGTAACAGCCACTGTTTCCATGTTCGAGTACGCAGCTGTAACAGCCACTGTTTCCATGTTCGAGTACGCAGCTGTAACAGCCACTGTTTCCATGTTCGAGTACGCGGCTGTAATAGACACTGTTTCCATGTTGGAGTACGCAGCTGTATCAGCCACTGTTTCCATGTTGGAGTACGCAGCTGTAACAGCCACTGTTTCCATGTTCGAGTACGCAGCTGTAACAGCCGCTGTTTCCATGTTCGAGTACGCAGCTGTAACAGCCACTGTTTCCATGTTCGAGTACGCGGCTGTAATAGACACTGTTTCCATGTTGGAGTACGCAGCTGTAACAGCCTCTATTTATTCCAAGATATAAAACATTGGTATCCACCCAAGTCATAGGTATCCTTTTGCCCCCGAATACTAGGCGGAAAAAATGTCTGTGTCATTCAAGGGGAGTAGCAAGGCGCGGGGATTGAACCGGCGACCTTCTGCATGGAAGTCCAGTGCGTTACCGCGCAGCCACGCACCTAATAAATCTCTGATAAGAATAAGACTATAAAATAACTGTACTAACGATACAAAAAATATGAAAGACTATTATCAGTTCTAACACTTAGAAATTGTAGAGAATTTAACACTTCGGGTACTAATGTAAAAATTATGCTTTTTCCCCACGTCTGGGAACATTTCGTAGGATACGGTTAGGTAGCTCTCGAGTATTATATTATTATTATTATTAAATGTTAAAACACGAGCCATAATATACCCCCATTATTACCCCCACTTCTCTCACGTCTGTTCGCTACCCCACCCATCCACCCACCCAGACGTGAATCGTGTACATTGGGTGGGTGGGGGGTGCTGGAATCGTTTAGCCGAATATTTCTTTATCTGCGGCTCTACCGGGGAAGTTATATGTCAAGTGCTTTTAAGGGGGGTTTATGCACTTTTTATAGATTTTATAATCACCTTTCACTGTGGTGCCAGCACTGATATATGAAAGTGAAACATGGGCGTGAAAAAAGAGAGAAAAATAAAAAAAATGCTGTAGAAATGCGTGCAGTGGACTTAACGTTGATGTGTTCAGTAAGATTAAAAGCACTATGAAATGTGGGCGTGAAAAAGACAGAAAACCCAAAAAAATGCTGTAGAAATTCGTGCAGTGGACTTAACGTTGATGTGTTCAGTAAGATTAAAAGCACTGTGAGACGGTTTGGGCATGTGAAACGAATGATGAGGAAATACTAACAACGATGACAAAGACTGGTCGCTTTAACTGCCCCGCGATTCTAGAAGCACTAAGTTTATATGTACCTACTAAATATAGCCGTGCAAGGAATCACCCTCTGTTCTACATACCAACTTACAGGAGGAATATCATGGCTAAACACTCAGTCACGCGTGGTATAGAGATATTGAACCAACTGAGTGATACTGTTGATATAGTCTCGGTACCGCCTAGCAGTATGAGAAGAATCCTGGCTGATATTCTTCCTAACGAATAAGCTAACGCTAGAAGCAGACCCTCTTTGTGTAACAGGAGAAATCCGTGCCAAGTTGATAAAACAAAAAAAAATTGTTTGAGGTCGGCATGGGTTATGTAACATAAATATGTTAAACACAATCACATGCTCAAAAACAAGTATGAACTTTAGTTTAGAGCCATTTCAGCTCAACCATAGCACCAAAAACTGAAAAAAAAAATCCTTCTCACTTGCCTGCTCCTAACGAATAAACTAACAAACTAACACTAGAAGCAGACCCTCGTTGTGTAACAGGAGAAATCTGTGCACAGTGGATTAAAAAAAACAGATATATAGAGCAAATGTTAGCGGAAGGCGTGTGAGAGGAAAGGATGGTTGAAACAAGTGAATGATATTCTGAAAGAAGAAATGCAAGAAAGTCAGAGAAATCGTAGAAGTTGTGTGAAAAAGTATACGGATGTAGACGAGGCTAAAGATGTGTCTAGATAGGAAAATCTGGTGATCTTTACTCTCTGATTACCCTAACAAGGAAATTACGTGATGGTATGTATGTACGTCTCGATGGTTTCTACCATGTTTCAGGATAAGTAAATGATTTTTTATACATCATCAACGATAAAATAATACTTTTATGTCAAACACCTATAAAACAACATTTTTTCATCAAACATTGATTTAACAACACTTTTAAATCAAACAACGATAAAACAACAGGTCAACATCAAACAACGATAAAGCAATACGTTTATATCAAACATAAACAAAACAAAACGTTTACAACAAACAACGATAAAACCTCACATTTATGAGTCAATTTGTAAATGAGTACATGTGAAATTAACATCAGCTGCCGCAGGAGAACCTTTATAGATTAAGTTATTAAATATCTACAAAGTCAGTTTTTGTATACATTATTATGAATTGTTAAATACTATTAAATAATTACTATTTTCTGTCCTCAGTGAGATACAGGCAAAAGCCTAGTTTATTGGGGACACGACAAATGAAAGGCAACAAACCCAGATCCATTAAAATTTAATTTGGACACACAATTTCAATGGATTTGGGTTTGTTGCCTTTCATTTGTCGTGTCCCCAGTAAACTAGGTGTTTGCCTGTATCTCACTGAGGGCATATAGCATGAAAAAATAAATGAATACTTCTTTCCGATTTTTGAATTTATAAATATAATTTATATTTATAGTCCTAGCTGTTAAAGTATACCAAACGATTATCAGACCCGCACTCCTCTATGGATCCGATGCTGGACGATGTATAACTCTTACTCCAGGCAACTAGACAAATGCTGAAATGCTCATGCTAAGATGGTCAGCTGGTGTGTCCCTAAGAGACAAAATAAAAAGCTCACGCATTCGTGGAAGCCTAGGTGTTACAGACATCAACAGCAAGATGAAGGAGACACGATTGAGATGGTGTGGGCACGTTGGACGCAGAGCACCCTATCACATTGTGAACCAGGCCATCTCCATGGATCTTCCTCGAATAACAACCAGAGGAAGGCCAAAGAATTCATGGGCGGTGCAAAAAGATAACCTGATGCAGAGGCACGGCCTGGGACACGTAGTCCGGGACAGAAGAGCATACAACCAGAGGACGAGAAGAGCTGACCCCAACAGTCTTCGCAGACAGTGAGTTGGGATGGAGCCAGGGAGAAGAAGAATTTATATTTATAGTTAAGGTATTAACACTGTGGATGTTTAAAGACAATGTGATTTGTTTTGTCCAACACTTTATTCCACTTTATATAACGGTATAACCCTACCGGTTTCAAGGCTTCCACCTCATCATCAGATAAGCACAAACAAGACTTGTTTTGTTCATCAGAAGATCATTAGGGGAGAACAAACAAGACTTGTTTTTTTTTACCTGGCGAGCTTATTGCCACGTGTCAATCTCTTCCAAACAACCAGAAATCTGTTTTAATGGGGCCTAAGTGAAATACCAGACTGGAATCCCATTTAAAAAATCTGGGTAATTTAATTACTTGTCGTTTTTTTCGCAAATTGTTAATTTATAGATTTCTAGTCATGTGTAAATAAAATAAAAAAATAAATAAAACTAAATACTTGTATGTTATGTACATCTTTATAAAATTTAGAATTTGTTATCAAAACGGTGAATTCGATTTGCAAAAGGTAGAATTTGATTTGTAAAAGGTTGATGAATGCGATTTGCAAAAGGTAGAATTTGATTTGCAAAAAGTAGAATTTGATTTGCAAAAGGTCGAATTCGATTCGCAAAAGTTTGAATTTGATTTGAAAAACGTCGAATTCGATTCGCAAAAGTTTGAATTTGATTTGAAAAACGTCGAATTCGATTCGCAAAAGTTTGAATTTGATTTGAAAAAGGTTGAATTCGATTTGCAAAAGATTTGACCTGTAACGCTATATCGCACTCAAAAATACACATCGTACTAAAATAAATAAGAATCATATTTTATTCTAGAATAATCATAATCATCATCATTCTGTATGTATGGGTTGAGTCAGAATAACTGTAGCAGATTGATGAATTCTTGCAAATACTGGTTTCCATTGCAAACACTTTAATTGAGTTGTGCGAGAAGGAATATGGATGCAGGAGAAGCTACAATCTGGTGGTGTGACATCTCTGCTTACGTGGAAGTGACGTGATGGTATGTATGTATGTGTATATACAAAACTTATCAAATCGAGGTGTAAACTATCCGTCAAAACTTATCAAATCGAGGTGTAGACTATCCGTCAAAACTCGCCCAAAACTTATCAAATCGAGGTGTAGACTATCCGTCAAAACTTATCAAATCGAGGTGTAGACTATCCGTCAAAACTTATCAAATCGAGGTGTAGACTATCCGTCAAAACTCGCCCCAAACTTATCAAATCGAGGTGTAGACTATCCGTCAAAACTCGCCCAAAATAAACGGCCTAATTTAACCGAATGAAAGCCTTAATTCCGGTCGTGGAATATGAATATTTAGTACTGTGCATGAAACATCCCTACACCTGCCATAATGCTCAGCGGTTACACCCCATCCTTTACATTTCTCCCTCTTTGCGGGTCCAGAATCCCACCGTAATCCATGAAACAACTCTCTGTCGGGGGGTGAAATCATTAAGCTAAGTATTTCTTTATCTAAATCGTTTTTAATATGCATACATTTAACTTTTTGATAATTTTATCATAATTTCTTCAATGCTATATTTATTCAGTTGCAAGTGTTTCGCTGTATACGAGGTTAATTTGAAAAGTTTGGTAAAAAAGCGCCATTCATGCCGAACAGCGTGAAGAAGAAACTGTGCAACATATATTCCTCGTTTGCCAATAGGACCACAGCAATCCTCTAGTCAGGGGTAGCCCTGAGAGCACCCTTTCGCCCAAAAATAAGCTCTTGACCTATGCTACACCCGTTTGGGGTAATGTGAGTAACACGAATCACCTGAAGCTTCAACAAGTGCAGTACAAGGCATTCAATATCTCTTTCAACCGCCATCCCAGAACAAACCTCTCTCGACTTCACGCCGAACAAGCGTAAAGAGACCCTCCCAACACCGCATCCTCGCTTGGACCGTGAAGTTCTTTAAAAGCCAACAGGACCACAGCAATCCTCTAATCGCTGTCCTGGGGGCTTACGAGAGTTAGTCCAACCTACCTTTTCGTTATAAGCACAGGCTTCTGAAGCATCATCTGTTGTGTGACTAGTCCACCTACAGTATTAGCTGGGAGGACCAAGGTCTGAATGAATGTGATGGAATGCAAGTAGCCTGAACAAGTGGACATGTCCGCGCTAAATAATTAGTTGTAAGAACTGTTATCTAGTTATAAGTTAGTATGAAGGTGTTGTCTGACTAGTCCACCTACAGTATTAGCAGGGGGACCAAAGTCTGAGTAAATGTGATGGAATGCAAGTAGCCTGAACGAGTGGACATGTACTTACTAATTAATTAGTTGTTAGAATTGTTATCTAGTTATAAGTTAGTATGTACGTGTTGCCTGACTAGTCCACCTACAAGTATTAACCCTTTGAACTCCAGATTTTTTTTTGTATGACATACCAACAACTCCAGGGTATTTTTTTGAAATTTTACTATAAAATGATAGGTTTTAGAAATAATTTATTTAAAAAAAAATTAATAAGGTTTCATGCAATTTTTTTATTCAAACTAGTAGATAAATGTTTAAATGAGTTTATTTTGATAAAAAAAATAACAATTCAACATTATTTTTTAGTTTTATAATCTTTCAAAGTATGATATCTGAGGAAACAATCCCCTAAATGCATCCTAGGTTTTCCAGGACAGGTGTCGCAAAACTCATATGTTTCATGTCGTTTGCCCATTTTGCCTCTATTTGAGCAGACCACACAGTCCTTCTTCTTTCCCTTCTGCAAAACATGAAGTTTACCATCTAGTCGTACATCAAAAGTAGAAGTTGATGGCCTACTTCGCAGCTCCCGAAAGTCTCCTACCAACTGATCAACTAAATTCTTGACAAATTTCAAATGAGTTAGTGGTTTTTCATTATTTTTCAATTTTATATTCTTGTAGAGGATGTATGCATTGATTGAGCAAATTTCCATTCCCCAGAAAAAAAGTTTTCTCCACCATTTTAATGACTTCCTGAGAAAACAATATGTGGAAGCATACTGGTCGGCACGGTCTACTCCACCCATAGATTTGGTGTAGTTTCGTACTACATTTGGTTTTTCTGTAACTAATTGAACACCTCCCTTCCCTGTTCTGGAAACAGACGACATGCCAGCAGAATCACCAGTACTCAGCATTGTAATTATTCTTTTATCCTTCCATGCCAAAAGCATTGTTTTTCTTTTTCTTACAGCCAAAACTTTTTTATTGCCAAACTTTGTTTTTTTTATGGTGATCGGAATGCCTTTTCTGTTGGTCTGTATCGTCCCAGTTAAATGACATTTCATCTTCAATAGTGCTTCAGCAAGTGGAAGACTTGTGTAGTACCTGTCTGTAAACAAGTGGTATCCTTGTGCATGGGGTACCTTCTCCAAAATTTTTCTGAACAAGTAGATGGGTATTCTCGAACTCACAGGCAAATCTGGGCTTGGTAAATTCTCTGTAGTAATACTACCGTAATAGGGAAGAACACTGTACACATATGATGTTTCAGAATCCGCCAAAACGTAAATGCGTATTCCCCATTTAGTAGGCTTATTTGGATTGTAAGTGATGAAGCATATTCTTCCTTTGAATTTCACTACTGATTCGTCAACACAGATATTTTTGTTGGGTATGAAATAGTCAGCAAATTTTTTATTTATATATTCTAAAAAATTACTGACTTTCTGAATCCGTGTTCTTAAATCACTATGGCCAGTTTCTTGTGTATTCAAGTGTAACATCCAGAGTATTTGATGAAATCGAGATCTCGTGAAAATATTTGCAAAGAATTGGACTCTGGAATTATCTCTAGTAGACCAATATTCTTGCATATTGGCAAGTGGCATTGTTCCCATATTTAAAATGACCCCAATGAATGCCCAAAATTCATCTTTTTGTACATCACGCCAATTTTGCCAAATAGAATTTGGAGTTAGAACTTTTGATTGAAGTTTGACTTTTGCATATGCATTTGTTTCCCGTATTATCTCCGTTACAATTTCTTCCGTGAAAAATAATTTGAAAAATTGACTTGGTTCTTTGATTGTTAAAGGAACATTTGGTCCGACATTCTGAGCTCCGATGTCAAAATTTATAATGTCAGGAGAATCCACCGTATTGGATATATCAATCCATTCATCGTCTTGTGAATCTTGAGCGCTTGTAGTACTTGAAGAACTATCTGATGATAGAAGAGGACCAACTCTGCGTTTTTTATGACCAATGTACTCTGATTCATCACTAGAGGTCTGAATATTGATGTTACTATCACAACTTTCATCACTATATACATTTAAAATAAATTCATCTTCACTTTCACTCAGTTGCGATTTTTCCATTATTTTAGAGGGTAAAAAAAAAAACTTGTGTAATCTCAACGGTGTAAAAGGGTGCGTACTGATTATTTTTCAACCGAAACACGTCTAAACAGTAGAACAGTTGTTGTGAAACTAATGTAACATGTTTATACCTGCTCCTGGGTGTCCCGAGATGTTTGTTTATGTAAACAATACAACCATAAAAAATGGCGACATATAGTCGCCTCTGGAGTTATTAAAATAATTACCATGGCGACTATATGTCGCCTCTGGAGTTATAAGAGTTAACAGGGAGGACCAAGGTCTGAGTGAATGTGGTGGAATGCAAGTAGCCCGAACGAGTGGGCATGTACGTGTTAAATAATTAGTAATAAATAATTTGTTGTAAAAATTGTTGTCTAGTTACAAATTAGTGTGTAGGTGTAAACTATTTCTAAGAAATTCAATATTAAGATTATAAAAATAAAAATGAAGGAAATTAAAATGAAGTGAGTGCATAGTTATAATATACTCGTATAAATTAGATTAGTTTTTAAGATATAAAGGCCTTTGGTAATTGATTGTATTTTAAATAACTCCGTTAAGTGAAAAATGAAGAGTATTTTTACCTTAGTCTACTTTGAGGGCTAAACGCTCGTCCAACAAACATTTCAGATGAGATGTTTTCATCCCATCTGAAAAATTCAACTTGGCATAATAGTAATTTACTGCGGGGCGATGACATTCCTGATTCGACGAAAATTTCATCGCACCGATTCAATTTTTTTTGTTTCGGGAATAGGAAAAAGTCGCAGGAAGCCGAATCCGGAGAATATGGTGGATGAGGAACCAATTCAAAGCCCAATTTGTGCATTTTTGCCATTGCGATAGTCAATTTGTGAACTTTTATATGCGCCAATCTTGGCCGATTTGTCTTCAATTCATCTTTCAAACGGACCAATATAATAGGCTCCAGTTATTGTTTTATCCTTTTCCAAGAAGCCTAAAAAACAAAATCAGTGCCATCACCTTCTCAACCGACAAAATAGCCTTCACCCTCTTCGGCGTACTTGCACCAGTTGTTGTCAATGGTTTTGACTGCTGTTTGAACTCTGGTATGTGTAGTGGTGGGTCCAAATTTTGTCCATGGTCACGAATCGACGAAAAAAGTTCTTCGAATTGCAATTAAACATCGCCAAACACTGATTTGAAACGTCCTTTCGAGTGCGTTGTCAACAGTCGCGCAAACAGCTTTTAGATATTTGATTTCTCGTGTAAGATATTGTACACCTGTTCACTTGAAATGCTCACAGGCTCAGCAATCTCGCGCACATGCACTCAGCAGTCTTCCATTACGATATCATTGTTTTTTTCATTGATTTCCTCCGTGGTGGACGCGATTAGGCGTATGGAGCGACATTCATCGCTGGTACATGTACGGCCACGTTTAAACTAATTTATCCAGAAATAAATAGTTTTCAACACTGGTGCAGAGTCTTTGTGACCATTCAACTTGGTTTTGATCTGCGCAGCTGTTAACTTCTTTAAATAAAAATGTTTTATGACGGCACCGAAATCGTTTTTTTCCCATTGTTGCAGTAAATGTCACTTTACGACGGATGTCTATACTTTACTTGGTTTATTACCAAACTTTCCAAACTACCCCAGTACTGGTATTAGTTTGAGGTCAGCATGGGGTATATAACATAAATAAACACAAACACATGTTCAAAAAAAGTATCACATCGTCACTTGAACTTTAGTTTACAGCCATTTCAGCTCAACCATAGCACCAAAAACTGTAAAAAAAAACGTTCTCACTTGCGTCGACGAAAAATGAGCGGTAACATTATCATCATAACCATTCGAGGACTCCCCCTGAGGAGAGATTCCCCGTGACGTAACGAGGTGGCGTCGCCCCCGTCGCCTTGGAAACGAGTGGGGGGCCGAGCGCCTACAGCTTTCCTTGCAGTAACCGCCCCTCCCCCCCCCTAGCTGAAGGGAGGGAGATGAGGGTGGGGGCCTTCTACCGGGCGTAGTCATGGAGACTAACGACGCCTTAATGTTGGCCGAGAGACGGGGCTGATGGTTCCCCGTAGTGCAGTGCGGAGAACTCGCTGAGATGCGTGACACGTGTGTTTTCAAGGACAGTGGAGTATGTCAAAAGAAATACGTTTGTATAATAAAAATAAAATTCACGAAAATCATCAATTTTCAGAGGATGTTTTTAAACCATCGTTTCTCAACCTGTAGGTAGTGACCCCAATAAGCTTGCAATGAAATATCAGGGTAATCGCGAAAACAAAAACAACTTGCGTCTACTAAGATACATCTTAAAGATAAACATCGAGAAGAGGAACACCAAAAACAGTAATATCGAGAATTGGAATACCGAGAAAAGGAACATCGGGAAGAGGAATATCGAGAAGAGGAACATCTAAAAGATAAATATCGAGAAGAACACCAAAAACAGTAATATTGATAATTGGAATACCGAGAAAAGGAACATCGAGAAGAGGAACATCGAGAAGAGGAATATCGAGAAGAGGAACATCTAAAAGATAAATATCGAGAAGAACACCAAAAACAGTAATATTGATAATTGGAATACCGAGAAAAGGAACATCGAGAAGAGGAACATCGAGAAGAGGAATATCGAGAAGAGGAACATCTAAAAGATAAACATCGAGAAAAAGAACACCAAAAACAGCTATCTCGATAATTGGAATACCGAGAAAAGGAATATCGAGAAGAGGAACATCGAAAAGAGGAATATCGAGAAAAGAAACATCTTAAAGATAAACATGGAGAAGAGGAACACCAAAAACAGTAAAACGAGAATTGGAATACCGAGAAAAGGAACATCAAGAAGAGAAATATCGAGAAGAGGAAGACACAAAACAGTAATATCGAGAATTGGAATACCGAGAAAAGGAACATTGAGAAGAGGAATATCGAGAAGAGGAACATCTAAAAGATAAACATCGAGAAGAAGAACACCAAAATTAGTAATATCGATAATTGGAATACCGAGAAAACGAACATCAAGAAGAGGGACATCGAGAAGAAGAATATCGAGAAGAGGAACATCTTAAAGATAAACATGGAGAAGAGGAACACCAAAAACAGTAATACGAGAATTGGAACAACGAGAAAAGAAACTCAAGAAGAGGAATATCGAGAAGACGAAGATCTAAAAGATAAACATAGAGAAGAAGAACACCAAAAATAGTAATATTGATAATTGGAATACCGAAAAAACGAGCATCGAGAAGAGGGACATCGGGAAGAAGAATATCGAGAAGAAGAACATCTTAAAGATAAACATGGAGAAGAGGAACACCCAAAACAGTAATATCGATAATTGGAATACCAAGAAAACGAACATCGAGAAGAGGAACATCGAGAAGAGTAACATCTTAAAGATAAACATCGACAAGAAGAACAACAAAAACAGTAATATCGAGAATTGAAATACCGAGAAAAGGATCATCGAGGGAATGAAATAAGAAACGTTGAGAAGATATTTTGATGTCTAAAATGATATAATACGTTTTAGAATCACTGCTACAAGTGAAATGTTACACCGCCTGACTTTCCGATATTTCCCCAAACAACGATAACACAAGACATCTAAAACTATCATCTCTCGAGCAGACAATTCAATACACACAACAATGGAGGTAACAGGAGCCAGCCGCTTCCAGAGATGGAATCCAAGATCACGCCCCTCCCATACGGGTGAGGTGGGGTGGGGTGGGGTGCTCACACGTCTAGGTTATCCGGACTGGGCCTCAATTAGATTTGCTAAAATTCGTTTTAAGAAGGGGTTAGGTGAGCGATTCCCAAAGTGGGCGGTAATACGCCCAAAGCGCTCGGAGCACAGTAGAGACACAAAAAAATATAGCCTCCGTGGCTATATATTTAGGTGGCTCCTAGTTGGCAAGGCGCCTGTCTTCCAGCCCGAGGTTTAACCTTTTTAACGTATCAATCAACAATTCCCGGGACTAACCAACAGGTGGCGCCTCTATTAACAAATCCATACCATTTTCAGTTAGTCTCAACCTTTAGAAGTTACGTGTCAAACTTTCATGACATTCCGACATTGTGTCATTGAGTTACAGTGGTTTTAGTGACGCTATTTTTGTTATTTTCAAAACAATGGAAAAAAACGAATTTCGTGTGTTGATAAAACATTGCTTTTTAATGGGAAAAAATACCGTTCAAACTCAGCGATGGATTGAAAAGTGTTATCCGGGCTCTGCTCCGTCTAAAACAATCATTTGTCGGTGGTATGCTGATTTCAAACGCGGTCATACAGACACAAATGATGCTGAATGCTCTGGTTGTCCAAACGAAGCTGTTACACCAGAAAACATTAAAAAAACCCTCAAAATCGTACTGGAAACCCGCAAAGTAAAGTTGCGTGAGATAGCTGACATCCTGAAGATATCATTTGGTAGTGTTTACACTATTTTGCATGAACATTTGATCATGAAAAAGTTTTTTTCGAAATGGGTGCCGCGTTTGCTCACAATGGAACAGAAACAACAACGCATCGATGATTCAGAGCGCTGTTTGGCACTGTTTACGCGAAATAAACAGGAGATTTTGCGTCGGTATGTGACAATGGATGAAACTTGGATCCACCACTATACTCTGGAATCAAATCGGCAGTCAGCTGAGTGGAGAGCAGCCGGTGAAAGTCGTCCGAAGCGACCAAAAACTCAACAGTCGGCCGGGAAGGTTATGGCCTCCGTATTTTGGGATGCGCATGGTATAATATTCATCGATCACCTTGAAAAGGGAAAAACCATCAATAGCGAATATAACATAGCGTTATTGGAGCGTTTCAAGGCAGAAATTGCAAAAAAACGGCCCCATATGAAGAAGAAAAAAGTTATCTTTCGTCAGGACAATGCACCGTGTCGCAAGTCGATGGTAACGATGGCCAAATTGCATGAATTGAACTTCGAATTGCTTCCGCGCCCACCGTATTCACCAGATTTGGCCCCCAGCGACTATTGGCTATTCGCAGACCTCAAAAAGATGCTCCAGGGAAAGAGATTTGGCTACAATGAAGAAGTGATTGCCCATACTAACGCCTATTTTGAAACCAAAGATAAATCGTTCTACACGGCTGGCATAGAAAAGTTAGGAAAGCGTTGGAATGAGTGTATCGCTCGTGAAGGAGACTATGTTGATGAATAAAGAAGAATTTTGGCAAACAAATGTTTTAGTAGTTAGTCCCTCGACTTATTGATCGATGTGTTATATTGGTTTCATCCAGGAATCGAACCATCAAAATACCTGAATGAAAATCAAACGATTCACCAACTTCGCCACGAAGATCGTCAGGTAATTATAATCATCATAACTTGACAGCTGGACAATAATTTGACCATAGGACAGCTTGACCACTCGACAGTTTAATAAACTATCAGATTGCCAACTTGATAGATTGACATATACCTACATAAATAAAACAAAAGTTATTTTGATATGATCTCGTTTTATATAATATTTAATTTATTCGATTAAACTGTCTTGGGACCTTTGGCGATGGAAGTTGTCAGATAATTGTAATAATTATAACTTGACAGCTGGACAACGTGACAGCTTAGCAACTTGACAATATGACAGCTTTACAACTAGAAAGTTTGTCACACTGCAGATCGACCCCATATTTATCTATTTACAACTATTTATCTTTAACCCTTCCTGTCCTGTGATGCGTAACTAGTACACATTGCTTCTAAACACTTTAATATCTCTATAAATATAATAAATACTGGGTTCAAATTTTAGGTATTCCTCCGTAATACATTTACGCATTTAATGAAAAAATAATATCAATAATAATTAGCACTAATCGGCCACATCAGATATTTTGTGAAAAATCGGGAATAAATTCACCAATACAATCAAACGTGTGCCAGTGTGTGGCGTAGGTATATTCATTCTAAAAATCCGCTATGGGTGAGGAAGCGACGCTATTCACGTCTCACTCTCACTCTACTTCGGTATATGGGAACGCAAGTCCATCATGATCCAACCATACTACTTCCCTTGATCTTCCTCTCGCACGCTTTTCTACTCATATTTGTACTCGTATTTATTTGTTAGTCTTTCTTATTTCATTCGTTCCACGTGCCCAAACCATCTCAGCGTGCTCTTTTTCATCTTACTCAACACTTCAGCCTCAAGTTCACTTTCATCCC
>CATKWJ010000790.1:0-28866 GCA_949825065.1 Odontocerum albicorne
GTGAACTTTTTGCTCTTAGTATTTATTGAGTTTGATGCATAAGTATATTTTAGTTGTATTTAGTTATTGCATTCAATACACTTAACTGTGTAACTAGCATTGATAGAAACTGAAATTCCTTACAAAACATCAGCTTCTAAATAATATTTAGTTGTTAATATCTAGGACATTAACATCGTTACAGGGGATGTATCCTAAAAATAATAGTTTCTTAAATTAAATTAACAGTATGACGAATATGCAAAATTATTTCAACTGAATTTAAAACTTGAATATCAGCTTCTAATTGTTTTATAAAATTGATATGTAAAGATGTAAGCTTTCTACTCTATGACATCACAGGTCTTGTAGTTCAAAAAATCATAAAACCCGTGACAAATTCCATGTTAAAACTGTTTCTCTAATTATTAAAACCATAGCTTATATTTTATAATACTCAAACCATCATCATAGTCTTGGGTGTTTTAACAGTCTTTTTCCTTTATGAACTACTTCCATTCACTTTTATACTTTCGTTACTTTCTGTTCCAGCTAAGAACCACTTACGAAGTGGATTTTAAAATATTCATGGAATCTGGCGACTTCGAGATTTGAAATATTCTTATAAAACTTATTTGATAATCATTTACAGAAAAGATAAATTTGTTAACCAACTTGTGTGAAAGTTTATAAAATTTAATATTTTTTATTTAAGAAACTCGACTAGATTTTCTATTTTACTAAACCAATTTTCTTCAATGATAGACTTTTTACTGTGTTGTCTTCAAAAGACTTTAAAATGTATTCCATTAAGTGTATAATTATAATAATGTATGCTTAACAAAATGTACTTTAATGATTCGAATTTGATGTTTAAAAAAAAATGCATTGACTTAGAGAATTTATTGATAAAAAAGAAAAAAAATCCATATTTAGATATAAAACATGAAACCTTTATTGAAAATACATAAATGTAAAATAAAATTATAGTGTTATTATTGATCTCTTTCCCTTAATCTGTCATTTTAGGTAATGTAACTCGAAGAAGGTCAAAGAGGCAAGGTGGCAATAAGAAGGGCAGAAGTTTGTTTGAGATATTATGTCAGTAAAACAAGAATGAAAATATAAATAGACATAGAAAGTTAGAGGAATCGTAGACGTTGTATGGACGTAGAAGAGGCTAAGGATGTGTGTTGAGATAGGAAAGTCTATCACTCTGTCCTCTCTGCCTACCTCGGCAGGGAAGTATGCATGTAATTTTTAGTTTCACTTTCATTTCACAATAAACTTTTTACATTTCATATTGTACTTAACAAATAACCCTACTAATTTCAGTTTTAGTTTTTTGCACAATGAATGAAATGAGCAATAAAAATATCACAATTATTTATTCATAAAGATTAACTAAAAATATGGTAAATTTTCTCATTCCAAAAGGAATTTTATTGCCAAATAAACTAGGAATATTTTAATGTAAATTCTAGAAATGTTGACACCTAAAATCAAAAGTACACCCTAAGAGAGAAATATGAAAAAATGATCAGATATTAGAGATGATTTTAAGTACATAAAATTTTCCTCTTAAAAAAATAACATTTGAACTTAGATTACATCTGTCGAAGACAATTTGTATTAAATTTTAAAGGGACCAGGAACTATGCTATTTGTACATTTGAGAGATACTATGGAAATATATAATTGAAAGGGAGATATTAAAAAACTTGGAGATAAAATGGAATGATCAGTTTTTTATGCTTCAGAAAAAGGAATGAAAAAAATCTGATCTAATGTCATAAATTACTTAAAATTAAATAAATAAACAAAAATAATTCATTCTTCTTGACAAAACTCATATTTACTTTTATAGACATCACATAAATAATTGCAGCTTATTTTTACAGGTCACATTATTAACAATCGTTTTACTGCTTGCTTTGATCACAAAACATTTTTGATCTTAAGACAATTTTAAAATAAGGATAATTTTATTAAAAGTAATCATAATTATTGGTATAAAAATTACATTATAAAATCTTGTTTAAACAAGATCAGCAAAAAGAAAAATACTAAAAATATTTAATTTGAGGACTTATTTAACACATTGTAAGTGGTTACGTCACACAGTCCCCAAGGCTGGAAGTGGGCCTTTTTTCGCTATATCGCCGATTACTCTTGGTACTTGCTAAAATTTGCATAACTTTTACAGTTTTTATCGGATTTAAGAGTTTTTTCTTTATTTGTACTCACCAGTATCCGTAGATTCTTTTCTTGTACACCAAAATACATTTTTTTTGCCTTTAAACAATTAAAAATATTATAATTATAGTTTTACTTACAGGAAAAAAAAACTTAAAACGTAAATATCAGTTAAAAAAAACTCTTATCTAATAGTTTATAAGTGTGTGGTATCGTTCATAACAGGAACCTTTATGTAGCGAAACGTTGCAATGAACACAAAAGTATCGAGTTTCACTGCGTGTTTTATGAGCAGCGTACACACGACACGGTCTAGTCGGATACTTTGATTTGCCGCTTGTTACTATATGACGTAATTTATGGGTTTGTAGCAGTCACTATCAAAAAATTTTTTTTGAACATGACTTTTGCTGTGACCTGCAATTTAAGCACAGACTACGTAAACATGATAATTCTCGTGTTCCGCTTTTTACCGTTGGGCACCGGAACACGAGAATTGTCGTGAGCCGCTTACAATGTGTTAAAGTCATACGTATCTATGGAAATGATGCTAATTAATTTTGACTTGATGATCTTATTTGTTTTTTCCCTAATACAGGACTTCCACCCATGTGCCTAATTAAACCTCGAAGGCCTCTTGCTTCCCTAATAGCATTATCTGTACTTTCAGTAGGAATTATATAAAAATCATCCATCAGAGGAGTAGGAGCATTAAGTTTTTCCGTATGTTGAGTAAGTCTGGATTGATGCCCTGAAGGGTTATTTCCGTTTGGATTTTCTAATTGGGCGATTTTTAGTTTAAGCGAAGCATTTTCTTCCTGAAGCCATTTTAACATTGCAGCCTCTGATTCATATCTGGAGAGTGCGGGTTGTGGCAAACAGTGGAATATTGTGGCAAGAAAATTATGCAATGATGCTAACAGAGTATCTTGCCATTGTCTAGAGAAATAAGCACTGAACGATGGATTTTCTTCAGGTTTTGGTGTGTAAGGTAACACTGAAAAACAAAACATCAGCATAAATTAAAATTAATTTTATGATTTAATTTTATCCGATATAAAAAAATAAATCTGATATCTTATCAATTGGTAATTGCTAAGCGTATGATTTATTTTAGTTTGAATATTATTTTCAATGAATAGAAAAGTCAAGTTGCAATATATATTTACTTGAAACTATTTGTAAACAAACATAAATTTGTATGAAACGTGTCAAAATATTGCAATACACAAACCCAATGATTTATACAGTTGCACAAAGAGCAATCTTAGAATAAATGGGCAACTGAGCTAACACAATGAGTATAGATGAAAAAAATTGCCATTTTTTGGACCGTAACTATATGTTAAATGTCTTTTTATGCAATACTTTTTATGAAAACCTAAATGATATAATATTTTTTATTATTCTTCAAATATCTAAAATTGGTAAATCAAGTGTACATATTGTAAAACTCAATTTCATTCATTGAGATGCCTAATTGATACATTTGGGCATCACAATGAATGCTAATCAAATGACAGTTGAGAAGCTCAATCAAATGATGAATTGGGCGTCTTAATTAATTAAGAAACACAACAACTGGGTTTTTGATTGATCAATTGGATTTCTTGATTAATTTATAAATATAGATTTAAAAAATACATTTTTCACTTGATTAATTATATTATTACTATATATGCATAAAAATAAAATTCCAATGAAGCATTTAAAATGAAACTTACTAAACCATTCTCTCCATTCAGATTGTCCTTGTATTTCAGCAACCATTTTAGTTAAAAATTCTGTCACTTTGTCCATTTTGCCAGCACTTACGGCAGTGACCAAATAATATTTAAGAAGGCTATTTTCAAATTTTTTGACAGCTAAAACAATGTAAATAAAAATATTTGTAATGGCTGAAATGTATGCTTGCGAAATTCAGCAATAACTTACAATATTTATTTATTTTATAGCACTGTTTAGTGAATCCCCTTTAAGGATGCTTCTATTATATAGCATCTCTCAATTGAGAAACCTGTATGATACGCATTGTATTGGTTTGTCTCAAAAGTAGTTAAGTATTTCTCAGATAGATGACATAAATAATAAAATATAATAGTATATAAATATTATATATATCCTGACATTATACATTAATGTTACAGCAATGGAAAAGAAAATACATTTGAGAGAGACGCAGACCCGGGACAAGGGTGGGGCAACCGGGGCACTAGACCCAGGCATGCTATCTGAAGGGCACTACAATCAATCGGTAAAAAAAGACAATGCCAAAAATAATTGAAACAAAAAAATTTACCGGAAAGTATTAAAAAAATGACTTAATTAACTTAAAATGACTTAACCAAGCACATTGTCATGACTTGTGAAAGAAGTTTTAGTAAATTTATAATAATCTATACTTTTCAAAATATAGTCTTGGGCGAGAGAGATTGTGAGATATGGGTATTCTCTATATTGAACCTTTGATTTCAAACAAAATCTATTTCAATAGAGTTAATGATGATTTCACTGCAGTAAAAGCTTGAAAAATAAAGTTATAAATGTTTGACATTTTAATTTTCACCTGTTAATTTATATTGTGAGTTTTTGCATGCCCTTTATTTTCCCGTTTTTAAATATATAGAAAAAAATGGCCATTTTATAATAAGGGAAAAATATTATAATAGTTTTGCTTATTCACAAAAGTATTTAGAAAAAAATTGGTACCTTATTGTGGGGGCATGCATACAAATGTGTGGTGGTAAAATATTCATATCTTATTCTGGCTCTGGAGAGAACTAGATCATAAGGACAAAATTTCCATTGCTAGATTAATTCCAAACATTCTGAATGTATCTATATTTATTTTGACAGGTAGTTTAGTGCATTTCTCCAGTCATTGGTTATGCAAATCGCTTAAGGGGGTTTTTTGTGTCATTTTGAAGACAGTGAAATAAGTTGTTTATTCAGTGCTTAATGTTTTTTACTGCCACAAAAGTAAAAATGTGACACAAATCAAAAACAAAGATATGTACAGTACGTGGTGATGGTGCAGTAAGCAATCATGTGTTAAATATGGTTTAAAAAGTTCCATAATGGTGATATGACACTCGAAGATGGTGTCCGCTCTGGAAGGCTGATTAAATCAAGTATTTTATCAAGAATAACCAGCGTTCTACGATACGAGAGATTGCCGAGATACTGAAAATATCCATCCACGAAGATTTTTTGAAGCTTGGTTACGTGAATCTCTATGATGTTTGGGCACCACACAATTTGAGTTAAAAAAAATGTAATGCAATGAATCCTGTACAACAATGTTGTCTTCATCCATAAAAGGTCATGCTATATAGAGTCCTGTGCAAAAGTCTTAGACCACTTGATAAAATTTCCTGCAAGTATGTTTAGGATTGCAACAATTGATTTTTTTATTAAGGACTGATTTATTATTGCCTCGATTCTATTAAATCAGAGGTGGCCAACCTTTTGCATACCATGCGCCAATTTTTTCACAGACGAGTTCAGATGCGCCATACAACTCAAACACTTTTTTTACCTTCTTACGTTCATGTTTGGGGTTGTAAAATAGGGATAGGGGTAGGATTTGCTTCGCTTAGGGGAGGAAAAGGAATAACTCAATCACGCAATTCAATTAATTTACGCCATTTCAAAAGACACACGTTTATTGGAGCACCAATCTACAATAGTCAGAAATGATATCTTGGACGAGAGGGTGATCGCTGTCGTGGGACACCACTGATGGTGCTACAGTTGCCGAAGAGTCTCGTTTGGTGAAGATAACTCTGGACCACAGTTGTTGGATGTGGTGAGAGAAAGAAAGCTCTGAGCGAGATGAAGCAGTGAGAGCGAGATCAGCTTGGATCTTGGAGTTGTCTGTTCTCTCTACTCACTAGGAGTCCTGGCATATGCTTAGTAATCTTTTAAATAAAAGTATGCTTATAGACATAATTAACATTTTTAAATGATTTAATTATTGTATGAAAAACAATATCTATTACAGCACATAAACAGTACTTACCTTTATTGAAACTTTTGTGCCTGTTTGGCATTCTTATTTTAAAAGAATAAGTAGGCGCAAGGATGCAATGCGCCACTTGTAATCATCCAATGTGCCACGTTTGGCGCATACACCACGGTTTGGCCCCCCCCCTGTATTAAATTGATGTTTTGGCCTTACAAACAGGGATAATAAACCATTCAAATCCCGTGATAGACAATAATAACACATTCTCGTAATTATTTATACAAAGGGTTTTTACAGGTGACCAATTCCAGGAAGGATTATGTATTTGGTACTCAGGTATTAGTATTAGTACATTGGAAATCTTTCTATTATACTTTTTCAGTTGTATTTGAAGTGTAGAAGAGTTAACACTCAGTTTAGTAAGATTTTGTTCAAATTTAAGACTTTATTTTTTAAACTGTAATCAAAGTGTTGTGATAATTGTGTGTTGAACAGTTTGATAACATTTTTTTTTGGCCAGTGGAGGAGTGTATTAAAAAAATAAAACATTGCCGAAAATATCATCAACCGATAGGCACCGAATAGTTATGTTGCATCAAGAAGGTTATAGTCAACGAAAAATTGGTGAAAAAAACAAATTTTCTGAAATTGAAAAAACCTATACAAAATATTATAACAAAAATGATTGAATCTGGTTCCGTTGAAGATAAAAAGGCGAAAAAGATACGAAAGAGTGACGAAACTATTTTACGAGTCCAATCTCTGCGGTGCCGTACGAGTTCTTCATCGGAACTGACTGTTGACGAGGAAAAACTGACAGCTGCCAGCTTTTTAAATTTATTGAAAAGACACACCATTCCATCTGGAAGACGTTTTATTGGAAGAGTCTTATTGGAAAACATTTTCCAGCAAGATAATGACCCGAAACATACATCTCGAGCTGTAGAGAATTATTTGGAGGAACTAGTAGAGAAGGAAAATTTACAAATCATGGAGTGGCCACCATGGAGTCCAAATTAAAACATTATTGAACATATACGGGATTACTTGGACAGATCTCGGAAAAAAAGAACGCGAAAAAGTGCTGATGAGTTATTTAATATCTTAAAAGTAAAATGGAATAAAATAGCATCCCAAAAAGAATACTCAGTGTACACAAAGAAAAATGAGGTCTTACGAAATATTGGTTTTTTTATTTTTTTTTACTTACAACCTTATGTTTTTTAACACAAATTAAATTTTCTTTCATGTTAAAGCATAATTTAAAAATTGTAATGATACTTTGTTTTATTACAATTCCGTTTAAAATAAGTAAATCTTATAAAATCAAAGGTGGTCTAAGACTTTTGCACAGTATCTGTTGGGATTGGAAGAGAATTATCTATTACGAGCTACTCCCACACAACCAAATTATCAATTTGGAGAAATATTGTTCAAAATTAGAGCGATTGTAGGCAGCAATCCACTGGAATCTTTTAGAATTAGTCAATAGAAAGGGTGTCATCTTTCACCAGGACAGCACTAGACTTCACATCTATTTGCAGGCCTGGCAAAAATTGGTACAGCTGGGCTAGGATGTCCTACCACATCCGTCATTTTCACCGGACTGAGCATTTTTCAATTGCCACTTATTTCGGTCCCTACAGAATTTCCTTAAGGGAAAGAACTTCACTTACCTGGAGGCTTCCAAAAATCATCTGGAGTAGTTCTTGCCAAGAAAGAAGCCAAGTTCTGGGAATATGGAATTTTAAAGCTGTTCGAAAGATGAAATAAGGTAGTAGAACAAAACGGCACATTCATTATGGAATTAAATTATATCTAAATATAAAAAAAAATTGAATTTGACCTAAAATACGAAATTACTTTCCAGACAACCCAACATATGAAGCACTTCAATGAAAAAAAAGTTGTAAGGAGTAATGTCACATGGGAAGTATAATGTAAATTCAATGTTAATTGATCAAATCCCTTATAAGGACAAACTCCACAGTACAGTTGTGAGTGCGCTTATAGTTTCTTCTCTGTATTTCTCCGTAAATTTTCAAGGAAGAGAACTCCTTAAGCATACTACTAAGTACAAATAACCAACACATGGGGATTTAGCCACAAAACTACTTACTTATTTCGGGAGAGAAAAGGATACTTAATGCTAAAAATGCACAATGTTTTATTGTTCTTTAGTAAATATCCAAAAGTACATTTATTTTTGCGTCTTTAATTCCCATAATTATTTTCAGATTAATATTTTTAGTAAAAATAATAAAATTAAGTATGATTGAATATGGCCTATCTAGTTTGTAGATAGTAAATTCTCAAAAAATAGTGTACTTTGAGTAAATAGAAGTTATTTTTTCATCAGTTTTTTTACATTGTACTTAGATATTTAAATATAATGGATAAAACATTTATTATCGAGAAATATATTCAGATCTCTTGAAATCATGTAAAGCAATTCTAATCTAAGATATTGCCCATAAAAGGGTGATGCAAGTGATATTTATACTTCTTTCCTGTACTATTTTTCTAGAAAAGTAGACTCAGGAACCCTGGTTCCACGGAGCCTTTTTGACATGGGGGAAGTGTTCTAATAGCATCTTATTTTTTTTTAAAGAAATAGTCACTGTGATTGAAGTTGAAATTATTTATAGTGAAGCTACAAAACATATGTTTAATACTCGTAGCCTTCACAAATACCTACTGACTATTTCCTAAATATTTCGAGATGAAGGTTTCAAATAAAATACCACAATACTTATTTCATTATTAAAACAAAGTGTATTTAAAAGAAAAAAGAATTAAGATCTTTCATTGTGATCAAACATTTTTTCCCATATGTCGTTCCGGGTTGTATTAAAGGAGCTTCCGGAACGTCGTTCAGGTTGAAAAATTGCACTGCTTATTTCCTTAGGAATAAATAAATTAAGCGTTTAAACAGAAAATATTACAAATCCCTTCAACCGTAAAGGAGGTCAAATAATTTGTGAACTATACATACCTGATCCAAAATGTTGTTCCAATTTGGAGAAAATGAATAAATCTAAATGCGCCCATAGTTCCCTGAGACCACTCAGGTCATGAGTATTGATACTCTGCACCAACTGATCAACAATTTTGTCCACTCGAAAACCTTTATCTTTATCATTTTTTAGATCCGCGTCAAAACTTTTCACTGATGCAACAAATCCCCTAAACAAAAGGTATTCCTTTACAATTTCATCCATGAATTGAACATGAGCCATTAATAGTATTTAATTATTAGTTAACGCAATCGAAAAACGTAAGTTTTCAATTCAACAGTATACATTTGAGTTTTGCAAAAAATAAGTAAACGTCAAAAGCAATGAAAATTGCCAGTATACAAAAATAAGGTTAGTGTTCCATTAACACTATTTGAAATGTAGAGATTGTTGAATACAGCAGAGTTAAAAAATAATACAAACAAAACATCTGTGATAAAAATGTCAGAGGCCATCATTACAAACCAACTAGGCTTACCAGGAGGCTAGATTTTCTGTTGCATTTTGATTTAAAGTACTTGTAATTTTCAACCCTTACCATATATTGATAAGTATAATTTAAAGCTAATTATGGTATTATAATTAAAAACTAAATCAGGTAAAAATGAATAAAGTAACAAATTTTAATATCTTAAATATCATTTATGCAAACTTTTCAGACAGTAATATTTCGATAAATTATAATTAGTATTCGTGCTAACAAAGCTGGCGTCCCGGATTCTTTTTCAGGTTTATTTTATTCTCTGAGCTTATTTAATATGAATTTATAATGCTCTATATCTTCTCGATACAGGC
Source organism: Odontocerum albicorne (assembly GCA_949825065.1). Lineage (NCBI taxonomy): Eukaryota > Metazoa > Arthropoda > Insecta > Trichoptera > Odontoceridae > Odontocerum > Odontocerum albicorne. The sequence continues at coordinate 9,955 of CATKWJ010000790.1, forward strand.
ATTTTTCGGCCAGTATTTGGGAGTATAAGGATACCTATGAATTTAGTCATATCTAATCAGCCATACAAAGAGGTGAAAATAAGATGGTAACAAAACTCTATGACAGCTCCAATTTTCAACTGAATTGACGTTGGAATGGCGAGGGGATCCTCAACTACGAGATCTAGCAACGACGAAGACATATCTTAGCTACTTTATACAAATTATGAGGGAGTTGTTACGCAAAAAAGATGTTTATATGGTTGTCAAAGGTTGCAGCAGATAAAACTGGCTAATTGTTTGGGATTATTCATCTCCTTGCTGTCGAATTTGATCTGCTAAGATTAAATTACATATTACAATATTTTAATAATTACACTTCAATTGTACACAAAACCATGCTCTACGTACAAATTGAAATGTAAGAGATGTTAAAAGCTTAATTAATTTATGGATCCATCCTTAATTCATCCATCTACGTGTATAATATTTTTTTATTTCGAAAGATTTTATTTTGCATTATTATTCGTATCCTGCTTTATTTACCCTATATAGCGCGTGTTCGACAAGTGACATCACTCGTGAGGGGACGGCTATCACATTATGTCAAAAATGACATTTCTTTTAAATGTTGACATATGAATAAACGTGGAAAAATATTTATCAATATACAATTTTAGTGTAATAAAAACAATGTTATGAGTTATATATATATTTGTCCTCTTATCGATGTTGATTATTTATACGGTTGTGAATTTCATAAAATTATACACACGGGAGGTAAGTTTTTTTTTAAATTTATAAACATTTGTTATGCAATTTTAAAATTCGTTCAGAATTTTTTATTTTTTTTCCAGATACTGCTTTACAAAACTATGAAAAGAGTTGTCCTCTTCAAGTCTTCCGATAACTCGGAGGAATATAAAAGGATATTTGAAAGCGATGGATTTTTACCAATGTTTATACCAGTTTTGGATTTTATATTTATAAATTTTGATAAACTACTTAAAAAGTTGGAAGATCATGAAAGTTATGATGGGATTGTGATTACTAGTCCAAGGGCAATCGATGCTATAGTTAAATGTTCAAAATTAAAAATTGATAATGTATTGGAGCATTGGAAATCTAAACATATATTTGTCGTCGGAGAATCAACTAATAAGAAATTAAAAAGTGATCTCGATTTGTATGGTTCTGGTACAGAATCTGGAAATGCCAATAATCTAGCCGATTTCATAATTAAAACGAACGAAACAAGCAATTTTACAAGAAAATTGCTATTTATATGTGGTAGCTTGAAATCTGAAACGTTACCAATGAAATTAGATAGTCAGAGTATAGCATTAGAGTCCATTGTTGTTTATGAAACTCAAGAAAATGAAGGTCTGTACGAGGAAATTTATAATTTACATAAAGATGTTGATATTCCATCAAATTTGATATTTTTTAGTCCTTCTGGAGTAAATTATGTTTTTCCAATTCTTAAAGAACTCGACTATGATTTTAGTAATTCAAAATTGGTTGCAATAGGACCATCTACTGAAAAGAGAATTAAGGATTTTGGTTTCATTCCACATGCTACAGCTAAAGAACCAACACCTTTAGCCATATTTGCTTGTTTTAATTGAAGCTAAAGAATAATTTTACAATATAAACTTTAAATAAAATGTATCAATAACTTGTAGCCTTTAGCCCAAATCTATACTACTACTACTTAAAATCTCCACATGGAACACCTAGCCTGGTCAGCTACAAGAGGTCTTGCTTCTTTCCAAATAATTTCAGGCTCTAAGAGTTTTGCCAAATAATCTCTATAGATAGTCATTGGAGATTTACCAGGGCGGCTGAAGTTAACAGGTTCAATAAACAGACAACTAATTGCATTTTTAGGACGTGACCAATTTAGCAGAGGTGCCTACCTATGACCACTTGTATGATGAGGGGCTACTAAGTTCTTTTCCTTATCACCTCATTTCCAACAAAATCGTTCCAACTCACACCCAGGATCCAACACAAACATCTGTTTTTAAAGCTAAGTAGTATTTGTCTGAACCTTCAATAGGTGCCAGGATTCACGTCCATAAATTACTATTGGGATGAGCTATGCGTTGAATATAAGATATTTAATTCTGAAAGAGTAATTAATAAAGAGTAGTTTCAGATGAATTTTACACTGCTAAATGTATCACCAGTCATACCAATTCCAACAGCTAGTTCCTATTAGGAGCCTTCGTCTTCCATTAGGTGCACACCCAGATTTTTTAAATTATCTATGACATTGTCATTTTATACCATTTAGAGAAGAGGTCTTTTTGGAAGCAGTTTAAACAGTGTATTAGTAACTATAAGGTCTGCTTCTTGACAGCATTGAATCAGACGTTCCCTCTATCATTTTCTATTCCTAAACTATATTGTCTTATATGGCTTTCACATGCTTCTTTACCAAGTTTTGCTTTGGAGTTGTCCAGTTTGCTTTGATGTTTAAACCATGAAGTAAAGTCGTTTATGAAGTCATCTCTTTATCAGCAATAAATTTTTTTCTGGGCTGACAATGCGATACTTGCATATTATTTTTTTATTGTTATGCTTTGAAAGCTTCACTTATTAAAATGTAGCAACTATTAAAAATGTTTTTAAGGTTGGGTTTTGAATAAATATTGTTGTAATTTGATTAAAATACACCGGTTGTGATTAATTGGCTTCACACGATGACCAGATATCTGTATTGGCGCTAAATATGGAAATAAAATGAAAAGTTTTAAATAGTATTCTGTGAATTCCATTATATTTAAATTTTAATCTATAAATTAAAATATATGGTGCTCCATAGTTAAATGCTACACTTGCAACAGTTAACAATTTTAGCTTCCGTAATTTACTCAATATTTACGATATTTTATTGTCATGCGTATTTTGTTAATTTTAACCCTGGATATTATATTTAATTCTTTAACTTTTAATTTTGTTTGCGACTTTCACAGTGTCAGCATACCTTAATGATGTCTCTAGTTTAATAATAATTTATAACATTTGATTTTTTAAGGTATGCATTCCAATATTCATATCCTTACTTCTTCAGTTTGCTGTGCTTGAATGTGTTTTTGGTTACCAATAGCACAAATACATAGATAATATTACAATAACATCAATAGATTACTCATGTGTCACTGTTTTGTAATATTATATATTATCACCTCAAGAGAGCTTCGTTTTCAAGTTTATGAAAGGCGGCTCGTAAGCTCCACTATATAAATTGAGATGAAATTTTGTCTGAAATATGGATTGCAAAATATCTATTATGTATTCTACTATTCACAAACTATTTTCACCACTAATGCTGTCTGATGTTTGGGCAGATATCCAGATTATGAAGTCATAATGATGTAGGATGATAAATCCAATGGGTCTGATTATTGATAACCCCAGAGTGTAGCTATGGACCCACATGTACATCTAAAACAGTTATTACATTATTGAGAACATTTATCATAAAATATATTTTTATAAACAAACTGTTTTATAAACATTGTATGTTTTATAAAAATTGTATGTTTTATAAACAAACAATTTTTAATATTCTTTGAAGTCATGAATGCTCTGAAAAAGTAAGTATACGAACTTTTAACTAAGGAATTTAAGTATAAAAAATATCATTAATTTTAGTTTCTAACATGATAATTTGTAAAAATGGGGAGTCACAAAATTAAAATATCCATTTTTATATTGTATTTATGTCAAATGTGTAACTTAATGAGAGATCATTCCTCTAAAACAGTGCTCAAACTTTCTGTGTTCATGGACCAGTTTAATGCATAATGCTTGCCTTGGAACAAACTGGACAACCATTAGTTCGGTGACCATAGTTTTAGCTGTCACTGCTCTAGGAGATTCTTTCTTTGAAAGATTCTTCATAGTAAAACAAATTTTCTTATTACTCCACAAGGACGAAAAGAACTAAATTGTATTATGTTGGTATATAGAATTATTTTAAAGACATGTGTTAAATGATAAATGTTTTTTTTCCCAGTAAAGTAAAGTAAAGTTTTTTTCCCAGTTTCCCTTTTTTCCCCAGTTTTTCTCAGTTTTATTTGCTGTTAAAAAAAGTTTAAACAGCAAATAAAAAACAACTTGTTTATATTTTTTTCTTATTTATACTATTAAAAAGTATATATATATTTTTTTCATAAGGGTATTATTGCTTATTTTCAATTTTTGAAGTTAGGATTTAATTTCCGTGGCTTTGATTATTTTCATGGCTTGGATTCTACTCTTGAAGCCTTGTGATTTATTTTTATTTTTCCTATTGGTTTATAATAAACTTTTCAAGATTTAAAGTTTTCATATGATATAAATTTTGGTTAAAGGTTCATTAAAAATAAAGCTTTCCACTCATTTTGTATTCAAGAGTTGTTAAGGTTTTATATAATATAAAGGTCAAATCCCGTTATAATGAAATTCATGGAACCATAAAAAATATTTAGTTTTACTGAAATTTCGTTCTACTAAATATGAGAGTGGTGAAACATTCCGAAAGCGAAACCTTCATATCAGATGGAATAACTCAATTTACAGTACCATCTTCTTTCCTCGCCAAAGTTAAGATTGGATGAATGCAAATTTTCAATAATGTCTTTTACAGTCAGTTCCATGGTAATCAGTACATGTATCAGCAATAACAGAACTCCACGTACTTCTGATTTCATTTTCCAGTTTCATTTCAACTGTACTGTATGTGTTCAAGTCATCTGTTTTTCGTCATCGTTTTCTTTGAGAATTGAGGCCTTCTTCCAACATTTAAATATTGTTCACTTCTTGACTGCCCACGAAGCGGCACAAAGTCATACCACATGCTTCTTGCTTAACGTCAATTGTTTTTATTACTGTCCAAAACTAGGTTCACTAATAATAGCTAAGCAAGAATAAATAGTTAACAAGGTTTTTGTAACGAGGGGGAAAACGGTAATTTTAGGTAAATTTTTGTGTGCTGATAACGAATATGAACTTGAAAATGTTCCATCACGTACCTTTTAAGAGAAAAACCTGAAATTAGTTTTTGAATGAAACTGAAACTTTTGAAAGATGAAAAGTTCGAAAAAAAATTAAGTGTTGAAGAACTAGAAACTTGGAAAGCCTTTGGAAGAGTTGTAAGTGGTTTCCTAGGTAATAATAAAGCTGACAATTATGAACAGCTTGTACAAGAACTCTTGCAGTTACCAGAATCTAGAATGTCGAATGTCACTGAAAATACACTTTCCCAAAAATGTTGCTAGTAATCTGTTTATGGCTGTTTACTGTAATGTAGGGGCTTCTAAGTTATCTAATTTGAGTTTTCATTCAATTTAATATACAATCTCTAAAAAAAAGTTGATTCGATCAACTTTATAAAATAGGCTATTTTTTAACAAAAAAATGGTATATAAGATCAATTTTTCTTATAGTAATTATTTTTTATTCTGCTTTTTTTATTTTCCTATTTAACAACATTGTATTCTGTGTCTAAATTGAGTATTTCAGGAATTTATTTATTTTCATTGTTGTAATTACGACTTTTGAAATGTGTAAAAATGTACTTATTTTATTAAAACACTCTCCCTTCTGTTGCACAAAACTGTTACGTGTTACAAACTTTTCACTTCGATTTTCGTAATCAGCAGGGTCGATTTAATAAGAATCAGCTAATTTAATCTCTGTTACAGACAAAAAGTTAAAATAGGTTAACTAGTGAATTAAAGAATGCAAAAGGTTTCACACATATTAAACATTTTTCCTTTGCATTAATATTATCGAATTCATAAAAAAAATATATAAAATATTTTAATTAATTTATTTAAATTGAAACCTATTCAACAATAGATTACACACTTTTGATGTGGGTGGTCCATAATAACATGACACCTGTCTTATATAAGCACTGCTCTCATAACAAACCAGGATCATTCCACCTGAAGAGTCTCAGGATAGGAGATACAAACAAATGTAGCGGGCATCAATGTAATTAATGGGCTAACAAATTAATTTATTATTTAATATTTTAATATGGAGTCCACAATGTTAAAGCCGAAACCTGTGATAAAAAAATAAAAAAATATTTCTTATTCTGAAAATGTTACTTCAGTATTCATTATAATGAGATTTGCCCTGTTTATACATAATGCATTTTGGAAATTGGTAAAATATTAAATATTTATTGTTCTATGTAAATCATTGAAGTCATTGTAATTTTTTCCTTCATGTTAACTTTCTCTATTCCACATTGTTTTTTGAAAAATTTTGTTACATATTTATTAAATATATATTTATTTCTCAAAAAGGTTGTTTTATTTAAAGTACGAGTATTATGAGATATTATTGAGAGATTAAGCTTCGAAAGACTCACAAAACAAATATGTATCTATGAAATTAATGGATAGCTGGGAAAAGGTAGACTGAGGAAAGAGTAAAAGGAGATAGTTGGAGAAATTATAACTGAGGGAAGATAAGAAGTATGAGAAATAGGAGAGCATGTATGACGAGATGAATGAATGCCATTACACTGTCAGGGTAGGCAGAGAGAATAAACTGGCTGACTTTTCTATCTCAACACATATATTTCGCCCCTTCTACATTCATACACCTCATACAATTCGTACAATATCTCTGGCTTATTACATTTCTTTTCAAAATATACACTTGATCCAACTATACTTTTTTAGTTATCCTCTACCACGCCTTCCACTTACATTTGCACTGTATATTTGTTTTGTTAGTCTTTCTTCATTAATTTATTTTACAGTCCAAACCATCTTAGAGTGCTCTTCTTTATCTTACTTAATACATTAGTCTTAGGTTCACAACTCTAAACACTTCATTTTGTATCCTTATCAAAAAACCTAAGGGATTTTATTTAAATTAATCCCTCATTGATTCGCTAGGATTATAGAGATGTCACAAAGCACTATTCAGGTCTGTCCACAGTCCGGTATTCAACATCCTCAAATGTCAAGTAGATGATGTAAGATGTCTGTTTCATCAAGTTACTGACCAGCTACATTGTTAATATGTGACCCAACCACCTCATCTGTATCAAGAGGGCTCGAAGCTACTAATGTATCTAAAAGAAATCCGTATCATTTGCCACATTGTCATACCACTTGATACCTGTCATCTTCATAAAACATCTGTTCTCAAAACTGAGGAATTTTTCTTTTAGGTCCTGGTAACATCTCAAGATTCAAAGCCATATAGAAAAATAAGTAGGTTGTTGGTGCCAAATATGACACTCTAGACTAAATATTTATGAGACCCAAAAGTGAAACGTATATAAATTGTTTTTAATATTTTTATGGTAATAATACTAAAGTTGGTCAAGGTCTGCTAAAAGTGAGGTAAAAGGGCATAGGATTTGCCATATATTATGAAATTTCTGATTTGCTACCATTAGTATTTATTTAGTTTTGTGCATTTTTTTATTATACTATCCTTATATACAGTCCTCGTACAACCTGGACACATGCATTTTTGCAATATGCATTACGCATTTATTGCATACTTTGTTCAGTGGCAATCGGACTTGATGTTGATTAATTCTTAAGTGAAGGTTTAATTGCTTCGCGGTTATTTAATGGCATGTTATAACATAGATCATCGTTTGCTATTACCCATATTACATTATCAATGTGAGACCCATAATACCAAAGAAAACAAGGAGTACTGATTAAAAGAGCAGCAACCAAAATGAAAAGTTGTCAAGGAGATTGAAATGCGAGCTGCAATTGCCTAAAGCTACACCTCCTGTCTAGACCTTATAAATTTTTAATGTTAAGTTGGCACCAGACAAGTAGCCGCTGCCACTGAAATGAAATTTACATTTTTCTACAGAGAACTCTGCGCTGAACCATATTGTCACTGTCTAAAGTAACCTCTTCATAATCATCAGTAGTAGAATTCATCTGTAGCCCATCTGTAAACTTGCGTTATTCAGGTTCCAGTTGAAAAAAAGAAAGAGATTTTCAATCTGATCAATTTTTGGTAATTATATTTTAACAGGAAGTACTATTTTTGGTAATTATATTTTAATAGGAAGCACTATTTTTGGTAATTATATTTTAACAGAAAGTACTATTTTTGGTAAATATATTTTAATAGGAAATACCATTTTTGGTAATTATAGTTTAACAGGAAGTACTATTTTTGGTAATTGTATTTTAATAGGAATTACTATTTTTGGTTATTATATTTTAGCAGGAAGTATATAATTACAGTTTAATAGGAAGTACTATTTTTGGTAATTATATTTTAACAGGAAGTACTATTTTTGGTAAATATTAAAATAAAATTTAATTGGGAAATACTATTTTTCGTAATTATATTTTAACTGGAAGTACTATTTTTACATAATCGAAAAAATATGCAAATGCCAAGATTCATATACTCGTATATTTTTTGGTAGGAGTTTTAAATTGAAATATCTCAAAAAACAGTAAATTTTGAGTTAACAATTTGTACCAGAAATCCGACGATAGTATAAGATTGTCAAATCACATTTTTACTATTTGAGCTTGATTCAATTAATTGATTTGTGCATTTCCATCAAGTCTACACGCCAGTAAATATATTCCATTGTCTTAGATGGACCATTCTTATAACTGTTATATTATAACTCATCCATATGGCCGTACTGATTTGGCGATGGATATATAGCTGATTCTTTCTAAATCACCCTAAACAAGTATAAAGTAATTTAAGAGTGAATTATTTTTTCGTGAACTTGATATTTCCGTGGATGTGGTATATGTATTTTTATATTACTGTTATTATTGTTCTTAATTAAAATATACAGTTATATAAAAATACACTTTTAATATTAGTTATTATTTCTATTTTTTACATCAAAGTCAAGCTAGATGTTTGGCTAGGTTTATGGCGCCCTTGACAAATACTTGATTTGACGCCATTTTAAAAAAAAAATCGTAAATTATAATAATCTAATAAATAGGAATGAGTAGTCAGTCGTATTTAGAACATGAATTTATTATATTGAAACAAAAAACATAAATGAGAATTCTTATACGTGTGTAACAGTTACATGTTTTATAGTAAAACATAAAAAGAAACATACATAAAACGATGAAAAAATAAAACTAAAAAATATTTTTTTAAATATTGATACATAACATCACAGGTTGTACATAGGTTTAGTAGATAGGAACATAAAATGATTGCATAAATAAGCAGAATAATGCCTAGGGGGATGCGGGATAAGCATATTCGCAGGCCCTCAAATATCTAAAATGGATAAGAAATAATTTTCGCATTTATTTACTGTATCATATACATAACCAATTGTATCATAATAGCCAAAAAATAATATCGCAAATACTAAAAACTGGCTAAAATGTATAGTTTCTTATCTCGCGATGGCTGTGCATATAAGTAACATGTAATGATGCAAAAAAATATACTTAGTAAATATTTTCTTGACTTTGCATTTGCAAAATTGATTATTATATCTCTAATATATTACACAAGTAAAGAGAAGAGCTAGCGATAATGTGTGCTGTTATCCTGAAGTCGACCTCAAATAGTTTTTAATGAGTTTTAATGTATTAAAACTCCTTTCGACCGTAGCTTTTGTTGTTGGCATTATCAAGAATATTTTCAGATCTCTCTCAATATTTGGATACGTTTCTTGTCAATTGTGTATTTCACTATTTAAATAATTCCTGTTTATTGGTCTCGGTGCGATACATCTGGAGTGTTATTAAATATTATACTATAATATTTAGCTTCAAATAATTATTTTATTATTTAATTTCGTACATTTAATGTTAATAAATTCTTTTAGAATTTCTGCCGACAAATAATTAATCTGATTTTAGTATGTGATTCTATAGCAGTTTTTGTACCAATAAGGTAGAAAGCCAAATTGAAAAAAGGATCGTACTTGACCAAAACAATGAATCGTTCTAATTACTTACAATGTTGATTTTTAGTTTATGGGCAATAAAATACTATGTTTGTAATGTACTCGTACATTAGGTAACATATATACGTAGTTTTTTTCTTTATTTGTGCTAAGTATAATTCGTTCATATAAATTCAAATATTCGCTGTTGGAATTCGGAATCCAAACGGTGCCGAGGACGCCCTCGTGTTGTCTGCTACTGGGTAATGCGATCATACATTTAAATAAAATATATTTCAACAAACTATATTCTAATTAGAAGAGATGTATTTAACATTGATTGGACATTATTGCTGCATGGGTAGTTAAATTCAAGTAATTATTAAAAAAATAATTGCATTATTTCACTAGGAACATTACCAGTTTATAGCTCGTTTTTTATCGCATATTTTTTTTTATTAAAAACCCGATTTACGAAATAACCAAGAGACAATAAAGATTAAAATAGAATTAGCTCCATGCATAAATATATTTTACGAGCTGTATTGATAGGAATATAAGTCATGATTGACGACTTGGTCATAAAGAAGAAAAAAAAATAATAAACGACACATATGTTTTGCATTTATGCTGTAAACATGTTTGCATATATCAGCATCATAAACATTGTTATCTTTCACTTACAACAAAACACAAAAAGCAACTCAATTAAAAGTAGTCAAGGCGCCATTTGATAGCGATATTTTTTAGCTACTCTGGACGGAGTGCGCTATTCGTAGTTGCGTTAAAAACGAGGTGCATTATGTTACTAAATAAAACTGTTTATTTTTCATTAGATACAGGTTTAACCCAATTACATAAAAAATGTAAAGTATATAATTAGAGAGGTGCATGGCTGCGCGGTAACACTCTGGACTTCCGTGCGAAAGGTCGTCGGTTCGAACTCCGCGCTGTGCTACTCCCCTCGAATGACACAGACACTTTTTCCGCCTAGTGTTCGAGGGTATAAGGATACCCATGGCTTCGGTCATATCTATTCTTAAAAAATTTCAAAAAAAAAAATGAATACAATATCATGAATAATGTTTAAGTATACTCGTAATAACAGGAATAATGATACTCATGCTTCCATGTGAAGTGGCTCAGTTATGCCTTCAATTTTATTAAGGAGATCAATCCTCAATTTATTTACCGAAATGTGGAAGATATCGATATCGGAAAATTTCATGTGCGAGTGGTCACACTCTTAATAGCTCAGTTCGTGAATACAGCAACGAAAACAATCTTAATTCACAATGACGTAAATAATTGTCCAGGACATCAAATAAAAGTTTATCAAACAACAATCGGTTTGTTATTCTTGTTAGCAATATGTACACGTACAAGCAGGTACGTACTCGTAGATCTTTTTTAATGTTTAATAAGTAATATTCAAACATACCAATTAAAATGTAGGAAAGATCCACACTATTTGCATAAAGGTGTCACAGAAATATCTTTAGGACTCTCTTTAAGATTTCTCTCGGATTCAATTTGATTTATCTCTACCTTTGGTCGACTCTTCCGCCTTTACCCAGCTAGCTTAAGACTTTTCCTCCAAAATCATACATAATAAGACATACTGAATTTATTATATGAAATAATAAAAATAAATAAAATTTAGTTTTCTGCAGGTGACAATTCGGTAATGCAATAGAAAACATTGCTCTTTAAGTTGCCCTCTTTTATTATTTTCTTTCCAGAGAATTATCTTTTCGCTTTAAACATTATCTTTTCGCTTTAACAAATAATACAGTACATATACGTATTTCCTTACATCACAGAATTCCAAACAGTTATTGTCTTCGGAAATTCTTCTCGAGTTAAAGTAATTCATTTCTAGCCTCATCAATCTTGGATACGATGTAAACTGCCCATCAAGGGAGTGGGTGACTGCACTTGGAGAAACCTGGAGCCTACGAGCTGTCACGGCTAGAAGTTTCCCGCTGATGGATTGCTCTCGGATGTAGAAAGGAATTTCTCCAACAAATACGGTTTAAGGGATGAGCACACCGTTCGTAATTGTTTTGTTAGAATTTCGTTTTCTCTGCTATAATAACAACGGATAGACAATTTCTATAGCACCTAAAACTATCTCAAGCAGCTAGCAAGACTGATGATAAAATAAAAAATCAATATCTGCAATTTCAAATTATTATTGACGAGAACAACAAATATGGTAGTTGACTTAGTACATTCTTCTTCTTTATGTTCCTTTCCACATTTTAGATTGACAAATTATTATTGATGAGAACAACAAATATGGTAGTTGATTTAGTACATTCTTCTTCTTTATGTTCCTTTCCACATTGTAGATTGACAATAATCATGGCCACTTTAACTTTGTCTGCAGCTGTTACGAACAATCTATTCATGCTACAGTGGAAAAGGGAGTAGAGTAGCCCTTAGGTTCTTCAGTCAGGAGTTTTTTTTCTTACACTTAATTTTTCTTTTATATCTCGTTAAAGTTCTTTATGACGTGGATGATTTCATTACATTTGTTTCATCTTATGAAATGTCCAAAATACGCCAATTTTCTCCTCTTAATACAAGTGAGTATTTTTTCTCTTTTGATACGTCTGAGGACCTTTTCATTGCGCACTTTGTCAACCCAGGAAATATTTAACGTTCTCCTCTAGCTTCACATTTCAAATGTTTCTATACGTTTTGTGGTGACTTGAATGAGTGTCCAAGACCTCTATAAAGAAGTACTAAAAATATGTAAATGTAACATCGTACAATGTGTATTCTGAATTTGAGGTTGGAGTCTCTATTACAGAGAATATTTTTAATTTTGAAGAAATAGTTCTGTGCGGTGTAAATAATTGTCAGAACACAAAAGTTTATCAATCAACAGGTTAATAATGAATAACAAATCTTCTATTATATAAATCAGACAATTGGCATCGACAATACTGTTTTTGATATTTTGTCACATAACTTAAGTATTACGACATAATAATGGTGAATGATGCAAACTCTAATGGGGCTGGTTTAGAAAAACCCGAAGGCTTTCTTTAAAACCCACGTGTCTCTGGCTAACGGCCAAAGACAACTTAACTTTCAGCGCTTCGCAGTGCAGAATAATATATTCCTGTGGTTTATTTCATGTTAGGGGACCAGGAGTGTAGGAAGTTCTCTTAATAAACGCAAACCTGCCAATGTGAGAAGACTTGACAAAAGGTCAAGTATACAACCAACAGTATAATGTTTTCCCAATTTCATTTAAAGTCCTAAACTGTCCCGCCACCCTTCAATGTCTCGCCGAAAATTGACATTCAAACAATGACAAAATATTACATCTCACTTCAATGACGAAATGTGTCTCTCCATAACTCCTGTTTTCGTGTCCTTTCTCATCTTCCTTATTATTTCCCATGCTTGAGTGTCATTTATAAAGATTTAGTTTAAATGTTCATTTTTCTACTCGTTTTTTTATGTTTTAAGTATGTTTAGATTTTATCTTTACTTTTTGGAACCTTTTACTCAGAAATTGACATGAATCTGCGTAACAGTTATCTGGTTGGCAGGAAGAGATTGATGTATGTCAATAAATCTGCCATTGGTATACTTTATAATAAAGTGTTTAAATAGATAAATAAAACAAAAATAAATAATGATCTGGGATTGTGAATTAGCAATGAAATAGTTACACCAGTATCTGTAAGTGTTTTCTCAGAAGACACTTCTTGTTCTCTGGAGCACGACATGATGTTCGGCCGACAAAACACGACATCTTCAAGCAGATAGCGATGTCGGGCGTATTATTATATATTGTATTGAAGAGCCATTTTGTATTAATTGGCTTCCTGGTATTTAGAATACTTACATATTTATATCGGACTCGTTTCTACGTTGCGTCTTTTTTTCAATTTACGAAGAAATTGATCTTGATCACAATGTCGGTCTTAATGTTCTCTATAAGATCAGTTTTACTCCTTCCATATGCTATCGTAAAACCATATTAATATCCTGGCATGTACTAAGGGAATTCAAATCGAAACGACAAAAATCATAGCAAGATAGTATCCAGAAAAATTATACTAAAATAGTGTTCTGAAATCATAGCTAAATTGTACACAGAAATTATAGCAAGATAGGTTCCAGAAATCATAGCAAGATGGTATCCAGAAGTTGTATCAATATAGTATCCAGAAATCATAGCAAGGTAGTATCTAGAAACTTGCCTTGACTGAGTGGTTCAATATTTCAAAAGGAGTAAAGCAATTATGTGTTTTGTCACTCAGTTTGTTCTATATTTACATAGATTTATGTGTGAAGGAAATACAGAGGTCAGTGGGTGGCATAAAACTGTTGAATGGGAATGTATGCTATATGTATGCCGATGACATGGTAACGATAGGCGAATGTCGTAACTTGAAAGTTGTCTGTCCTATCTACCTACTCTGACATGGAAACAATATAATGTGACGTATGTATGAATCATATATGGTGGAAAGGGCGCAATAATTCAATGTGGCGAGTTTATTGCTACGTGGAATCACTTTCAACCAACAAGAAAAATGTTTAAGAGGTCTGAAGTGGAAAACAGAGTGAAATCATTTTTAAAAATAGTTGCAAACGGAAATTGAACCAATAACCCCTGAGTTGTAAGACAGGCGTCTTTTTAACTAAGTCACGGAGGTCGTGGATTGTGTCTTTTTTACACATATACCCCATTATTATGTTCGTATCAAATAAATGAAATAAAGAATAGTTAAAATTATTTAACATAATTTGAAAATGTACTAATTAAAAAAATTACGGAGATGACCCATTTTGATAACTTGCCAGAAACTGCTTAATATAGCAATTTTATATAAGATGCTTCAATATTAGTAGAAAACGAAGATGATCTTCAGAGAATGCTCTACAAATTTCACGTTGCTTCTAAAAAATACAATATGACGATTTCTGTCAATAAAACAAAGTGCTTAACAATATCAAAATAGCCAAACATGGATATGTTATCGATGATCAGATGCAAACTGATCATCGATAACGTACCCATCGAGTAAATCATGCGATTCACTTACCTAGGTGTAGAGATCTCCAGCAACAGTGACCTATATAGTGAAGTAAGAGCACAAACTAATGAAGCGACAGCTTTGGCTGCCTGACTGCGGGACACTAACATATATGGAGAAACAAACACATGCAAACCGAAAGTAAGGTCAGGATATATAAGACATGCGTCCACCCCATCATGATATATGGGATAGAAGTGAGAGCCAATACCAACAGGACAAAAAACCTTCTCAGAGTGGCGGAAATGAGAAACCTACGCTCCATCGCAGGCAGAACTCTTAGAGATCGGAGCAGAAATGAGACGATAAGGTCTGCCTGTGGCGTTGAAGACATAGTGAGGTGGGGAAGAAACAGAAGGCGTTTCTGGAGGGATCATGTAGACCGCATGGAGGATACGAGACTTGCGAAAATTGCTAAGACTGAAAACCCTAGCAGCAGGAGATTACCAGGAAGGCCGCCGAAAGCTGAACGTTATCATCCCAGGACAGCCCACCGTTACAAACAGGTCATACGACCTAGACCAAGAAGAAGAAGAAGAAGATACACTTAATACTTTGCATATGGGATACTAATTTCAATTTAGTGACGACAGCGGGATCGGAGATAACAATAAGTTTTTTTTACTGTAATGGTTTGAATGTTATTCCGCTATTTGTTTTCGTCAATCCCTACCTTTTACGCAGAGATCTACTTTACCATCTCCTTCGCTCGTATATCGGAGTTTTCAACGATATTGCTAACAACCTTATACAGAAACTTCTAGTCAAATATAATCAATTTCTTTCAGAAAGTTTCATATTTAACATTTATGTATTTAACATTTTTGGGACAATTAGTTAATTTCCTAAGTAGCAGCTACACACACACCCTTCATAAGCCCGCTGTGTATCTAATCAGCCATTAATCTTGAACCGCGTAAAAAAAGTTATGCAAATGTGTACCCCAGAGGGTTTCAAAGTGTGCACCTTGGCGACCTGGGGTTCCGATCAATTCCCAAGAGCGCCGCGGGACATTCCAAATGTTTAATAATTCCAGGCAATCTTAATTCAATGCACAAAATATTCTCAAGAAGATAATATGGAAAAGTTCACATGGATTCAAGACCCACTTTTTTCAACGTAAAATTTTGACTTATAAAAATAATTATTTATAAAAGGACAATTTATATAGTGCCGTTTAGAGAGCAAGCTATCATCAAAGGCGTTTATACTTCATACTAGTCCATGCGGAGTGCCTCAATTAGTTTATTGCTTTTCACTTTCGTTGTTTGCATAAAAATCTGGCGAGTTTATTGTCATATGGCTATATGTTCCAACCAACCAGAAACGTGTTGACGAGACCTGACGAATGTTTTATGAATTCCTTATTGCCAATTAAATTAGTCCACATTACATTGCCAATTAAATTAGTCCAAAACACCAAAAAAATATTTTAATAGATGAATACTGATGTATTATGCAAAAATATCCCCTTTCAGTAGTCTCTCCAAATCCCCGGTTTTGATTTCCGCGGTTTTAATTATACACGGTCGAACATGGTTCGAAAATATTATATGAAAATCCTCACCTCACTTTGATTTATTAGTTATTGTTGTTAATATCTTCATGTTTCTTATTTATAAATTAAACTTTATCATATGTATGTATAGGAAAAAAAAGTACTTATACATAGCGTTCGGTACTATCCGCGAGTTTTTGCCACTTTGCGATTTTAAAATGATATTTTAGGAGAATAAATTAGGGATACTAGTATATGAATATCGCAATGCTATCTTTGAATCAATTGTCTTCGTAGCCTGTCACGCCTTTTATAGTGTCTGTCCAGACCTTTGTAAGAGAAGTGTCAGCATATCCGCAGTTTCTGGAACCCTTCATTGTTCTTATGTCCGGATTCAAGGCATTAGGAATCCATAACCCATAACGTTTGATATATTTGAACAAGCGGTTTCACGTAGCCACATGGAATGTATCCGCCGTGGATAAGGGGGGGGCTACTGTATTTGTTTATTAGAAGTATCGAATGAGAGCATTTTTATTTTATAAGAATAAATATTCCATCGGTAAAATGATTAAATTTACACTTAAAATATTTCCTTACATACCGTGCTGAAATATCGAATATTTAACGAAATAATTCAAAACTATTTGAACAAGAACACCTCGTCGTCGTCGTTGCAGGGCCTCGTAGTCGAGGATCCCCTCAAAATTCCAACAGCAATTCGGTTAGAAAGCGAAGCTGTGTCGTGGAGTTTTTTTTAAGTGAGTGAACTGTTGCACATCAGCAAACTCAACGGTCACACCTCTGTACTGAATCCGATGGCACCCGAAGTGAGACGATCGGACCACACCGGCATTTTTTTCCTTCATTTTTTTTTTTTTTTGGAAGAATAGATATGACCAAAGTCATAGATATCCTTATACCCTCGAATACTAGGCGGAAAAATACTTGCGTTATTCGAGAGGAGTTAGCACAGCATGGGGTTCGAACCGACGACCTTCCGCATGGCAGTCAAGTGCATTACCGCGTGACCAAGCTAAACAAGACGTGGCGTAAGGAATAGTGGCGTTACCTTTATTTTTTAGCAAATGTTTAAAAATAACATTTCATTCACGAAACAGAGGAAGAGGGGTTAAATAGATTCAGTATCAATAGATTGTATTGCGTAACATTTTCGTTGTATATAGGTATATAGCACCACCTAACGGGTTTATTACCATATGGTACTCCTTTCCGACCAACGATGTTAAAGAGGTCTTAAGTGAAAATTAGAGATATCCTTTTTTTAAATCTGGGATCCAACGGAAATCAAACATGCAAGCCCGGGCTGCAAACCGACGTATTACTAACAAGGCAATGTAGGTCATCTGTATTTATATAAAACATATTGAGTAAAAAAACGCATAAACCTTACCAAAGGCAGATGAACTATAAAGAAAGCCTTTGTAGATCTTTTAATATGTGATTCAACTTTTTGTGTAGTGCTCACTTTGTTTCATAAATTTTGAAAATACCTTCCAAAAATAGTGGTCATTAAATTCTTTATAAGAAATTAATAGTCTCAATGAACAATGCATATACCAGTTTTGTTTCAACTTTTCTGTAACTTGATATATACGTGCCTGAAAGTTTGGTATAATAAATTTAATTTTGTACTAATTTAATTAGGTGATGCTATAAAACGACGCAGGTAAAACATACAACCGACCGCATGCACCTCGTAAACACCCCCATTAAATTATCTCAACTGCAAATCAATTAGTGCCTTCTCCTTTTCCATAAATTTTTACAAGTGTAGGCATGAACCAAAGAACAAGGTATAGGATTCAATTTTAAAACATTCATTTTGATATACTCGTACGTGTGTTATGAAAAGAAAATTAATATTAATATGTGATAAAAAGATAAAATGCGAAATATGAAAATTTAATGGAAAAAACGTTTCTCTGAAAGTACTGAACGAGTGAAGTATAATAATAAATACTCTACCTACCTTTCTCTCTACCTTTGCTCTCTACCTTTCTCTCTACCTTTTTCTAATTGTAAAACAACTCGTGTAGAACTTGAACCTTTCGGGCGATTTTTTTCAATACTGATCGGTCGCTCGCTGTCTCCTCCCAGTTTCCCTGTACTACCAGCCTCTTGAGATCTAGTTGAGCGCTGTCTAAAAGCCTCTGTTATGATCAGTCAAGTGGTCTTCTTTCGTGTTATCGGCTTTATATAATATTCTTTGTTGACTGTTTTTACTGAAATCAACGTACAAGGCCTATATACTCGTATTACTTAAAAATACAAATATTTTTGAAGAAAATTACAATTTTATGAAAAAAATGTATCACCTTGCAGATATTGCATTACACGTATTTGCGTTCAATGAGGTGGATGGCCGCGCGGAAACGCACTGGACTTCTGTGCGAAAAATGGCCGGTTAGAACCCTGCGCTATGCTACCCTCCTCGAATGACACAGGCACTTTTTTCGCCTAGT
>CATKWJ010000791.1:0-57656 GCA_949825065.1 Odontocerum albicorne
ATTATATATATATATATATGTGTGTGTAATAAAAACGGTAGTAAAAATGTATCCCTGCTCTTTATAGAAACTGTTGAACATACACGTATAGATAATACGGTATTGAAACACTAAGGTTATCTTTATTTTTCTCTGAACTGTCTTTATTCAAATTCAATATTATTTCTTCAAAGACATAAGTAATAAATTAGCAACAAAACCCTTTCGAGACTTCACCCTTTCAACTTTTATTCTCCTATTCTTCTGGAAAGTTTTGCATAGCTTTGTAACGTATGGTATAAGTTCATGGAATCGGTCGGTACAGCAACCTCGATCGGCGGACCCTGGGATTTTCTCATTTTATGAATGCAGAATCACCTAACGATGCAGGTGTGGCCAGTAAATTACAAACAAAATTACAAGTCAGACAAACTCTCCACGTCAGGATACCCAACACCAAATACTTCAATAAGAGTGTAAACTTATCCTTTACACCAGTGATTTTTAACCTTTTTCAAATCAAGACAATATTAAATATGGTGCTATAAATAATAATTGGTAGTGTTATTATAAGTAATAATTATTATTCAGGTCGCATTTGACAACACATTATAAGGGATTGGGATGTAAAATATGCAGAAAAATACCTGAGAATAAGTTTTGCAAAATCCAAAGTCATGGTAATTGAAAATGCGATACATGGGTGAACAAATAAATCAAAATGAGGGGAAGCATTCTGCTATTTAAGACATATGTTCTTAGACGACGGAGAGGAGGAAAAATATAGTGCAATAGAAAACAAAATCTATGGGACATTAAAATACATACATATGTGTATATTCAAACCAAGCAATTTCATGACCAGCTAAAATAATGATTCACAACATCTGGTTATCTTAGAAATATAATATGGAAAACAAACAGATGTACATCGATAGCAAAGGCTGATTATGTCTAACAGGACACCGCATGCCAGGAAGGCTACCTAAAAGGTTGAGAGACAGCTGATTCTCTACTTGGAATGAATCCAGCAATGATTTCCGCAACAAAATAGATCAATGACCTACATTAAGAAGAAAGTAGAATCTATCAGTCAGATTCCCAAAATAGATAGAATGTATAATAGATTGAAACTTTTTTCCCATACCTTGACGTCCTTAGAATAAACGAGGAGTTTTCGATCGTCTTACCCTGGTGTGCCATCAGATCCAGTAAAGTCGCGTGGTCTGTGAGTGTGCTACAGCTCACTCACTTTCAACAAACTCTTCAAAAACAAAACGGATAATCCGCTTTCCAGATGAGAAAAACTTTCTACGTAAAAGGCTCGCAGTGACGAGACTGGCTGGATTTGTGCGGGGTGCCTAAAGACTGGGAGCAAGTGGCTCAAGATCATGGGAGGTGGAGGTCTATCTGTTCTCGAACTAATGGCGCTCCAACAGTTAGGTGACCAGGAGAATCAGCGTGAACCAAATTTCAGTCAAATCTGCGGAAGGGGATGCGCATCAAGGTTCGGGCTACTCTCACAGAAGATCAAACAATCGACATAGAGAAGCTGCTCGAGATTAAGGTTAAAATGGCGAAAGAAATCGACTTCTAGGTCCAGTAATGACGATGATATGAAGACGACGACAATGACAGTTAAAACCAAATTTCTAATATTTCATATACATCGTTTTTAGAACTAATTATAAAATCAGTTTATTACACATTAGTCCCCAGTTAACCGCGGGGATGTACGAGTATTTCAAGACCTCCAGTGGATGCCTGAAACCGCAGATAGTACTGAATCATATACATACAATGTTTTTTCCTATAACATACACACATATTTATGATACAGAGCAATTTGTAAATTATGCAGTCAGAGATTAACAGCAATAACTAAAAATAAAATAAAACCATTTTAATATTGTACACTAATAAAAGTTATGCACATGTGGTCTATGTACTTTTTTCTTGTGATTATATGATTGGTGGAATGAGGCGAAAGACATATACATTATGTTATAGCGTACTTTTTGTAACGATATAACCCTACCGGTTTCAAGGATTTCACCTTATCATAATGGGAACACAAACAAGACTTGTTTGTGCTCACAAAAAGTGGAATAAACACTGTTTGATTAAACAAATTACAATTACTTGATGTACTTTTGAGATATTTTTTTAGAGATGTAAATTTTCAAACTACTTATGGTATAAAATGACATTGTGATTGATCAGAAATTGAAGTTTTTAAAAATTTACAGTAATGTTACATATATAAATAACTGTGAGATATATTTGTAATGCGTAAAGATGAATATATTTGAGGTGAAATAAAAGGTCTTAAATAAAGAAAATAGTTATTTTCTCATTAAATTAAATAACACATGTATATACTCGTAACATATAAGCAAAATATAAATATCGAACCCATATCCATGCAGCACTCTTCCGAATCCTTTAAAACATAAATGCTACGACACACTGGTTGAAACTCGCTGATAGAACCTCAATATGAGATGTAACATAAACGTATCCCTTACAGCGTACAGCTTTCCTTATAGGAGTTCCTGAGATTTATTAAGTGTTTAAATCAGCGATTTGAAGACTTTCAATCTTCAGTATGTGTATTTTTTTACGAGAACTTTTGAACATTTGCCGTGTCGAAGTCAATACGAAACGCAACACCTTTGAATATTGTGAAACAAAATCTTTCCTCGAAACCATCGTCTATTGAAATGAGGAATGATGAATCAATCATACGAGTATATTATGAAAGCGCGATTAACTTAAATACAACCTAGGATTTGACTGCTCTATTCAAATCAATTCTATTAGGATTGATAAGTCTCTGTTAGTCAAACCATATGCATTTAAAGTGCACATTTTGCATATTACATACACTTGAATTCTAATTGGTATTAGATACATAAGTGGTGTGGATTTTGAACACTTCAACCTATTCAAGACATAAATCATCCTTATATAGGATGGATTGCCTTATTAAAAAAGGATACAATCAAATGGAAATATGAAATGGTATTAATGATTATACAAATTGATCGTTTAGATAATATTCTTGTTCAAGGAACCAATACAGTTAATCCCTTCATTTACGCGCGTTATTGGTGCAAGAAAACAACGCATAAAAAAATAACACCGCTCAAATTGAGACATTGAATGTTATGTAAAATAAGCGATATTGTACATATTTCCAGTTATTCAATTCTTACTTAGTTAAAAAATGTTTAAGTTATTTTTAAATCAGTCCATATAAGTGGTTACTAATAACTAATAAAACACATTTTGATGAGAGCTATTATACGAAGGAAAAAATACAGAACTTAACGAAGTTGCTATATCTATTGATCTAAGACCTATCTCGCTGAATGGATCTTCCACTGTTAATATTGTTGCTTTTACATTTGTAGCTGTTTCAATTGTCGATGTTGGTGACATAAATAATGCTGCTTGTCTGTTCTTTTCCGTTTCTCTAGATCCAAACAGAATAAACCAAGTTAAAATGAACTCGCGTAAATTGAGACCGCTTTAATGGAGGGATTACTCAATTTATGAAATAATGCAAGCTTTCAGTACACTTCATAAACTATCTAGAAATCACTGTTGGTAAAATAATATGTTGTCCGGAAAATAGCTGCATATTTTTCGGGTTGATGTCGTTAGGACATTTTCCCCACTTACTTCATTCCAAACGTGCTGAATGTATATTATTATGAAAGATTTAGGGAATTTTTTCGGTCATTGTTTACCGAATTCTCTGAACGTTTATCGAAGAGTTTGCCCGCTTTAGAAAGCCGATTACCACTGATGACCAAATTATGGGTTTAGTCGAGAACAACCAGCGTTCTACGACAAGACAGACTACTTAGATACTATAAACACATACATTCTATAGGTATATTTGCATTTTTTATATAATTTTATTAAAAATGTTAATAACGAAATGAAAAAGATATGTGTCAGCATTTAATATTTTTATATAATTGCAATACTTTCATTAAAATATATTATAAAATATATTCACTTAATGTACGTTAAAAATTGACATTTTACTAATGAAAAATGAAAATTTCCATGGTTGAGTGGTAGACAACATTCCCCTTAAAAGAACCGTGACAAAGTGAATTGCCTCGGCCTCCCTCAAAGGAATCAACAAAAACAGATGCACATTTTTTCTGAGTGAAAAGAATGGATATTAGAAAAAATAAATTACAACCACCAGAATGTGTTCCTTTTGACATCGAAATTACATTCCTAGGTAACATCGTGCCACAATTCCAGGGCCAGTTCAAATCTAAAAGAAAAGAGCACTTGCTGCGAATTTATTAAGAACTTAGTAAAAGTTTATCTTAATCGAAATAATTCAAATATCTATCAATAGATGTGTGCCAATAGTCGACTTGCTATTCATTATTAGAATCCAATATTTCTTGAAAATTTACGAGTAGTGCTTCCGCGAGAGATGATGACTTTCAATCCATTGAGCAATACAATTAAGTATTTAACAAAATTACGTTTCGCTCTTTTTATATATTCTTTTTGCAGTTCTTCTTACGCTACAATGGTTTATAGATCTTTTTGTCCGTTAATAATGTGCCTTTTGATTTTTATTATTCATTTAGTTCCGTCTGATCGACATATCTTATGTTCAAACCAACCCTTCTATGGTCAAAAGAACTTAACACGCTATCATATCTTAAGCCGTGCCCCTTAATACCTAGTCACAATTATTTCTGGTTTAACTTATAAATCGCAAACTTATTATAATATTATTAGGCAATAATAATTAATAAACTGAAGGTAATAAACAATTCATATCATCAAAATTTAACTTCATTAAAACCTAAATCATCCCGAATGATTGTATCAACGTTAAGAAATATCTTTTTTAAATTACAATATAATATATTATTAACATTTTAGTGATCCTTAAAATAAGGCATATCTTAGAAATGGTGCTATATTTATTAGATAATTTAAACAATTACTTCGGATACTAGAAAAGCCAAACAAGACACAATCTAATCTTCCCATATATGGTACACATATAGGTGATGTAGGAATGCCCTAATAAAATATGTATATCTATAATGGCATCAAATTGTATAACGTTTTTGTAACAAGTAGGAAAATTTCTCAATTTAATATATTTTGTTTTATTGTAATACACTTTCGTTGTATACAGCAAAATCTTGTGAGTTTATTGTAATGTACTCGTAGTAATCCAACACACGGAAATTATGTGAAGGAGGGTCTGGCTGATAACCAGAATAGAACCCTATCATAAGAATGGTTACCAATTGGAAGAAAACCCGCAACCCCTGATTGGCTGACACGTGTCTTACGAATCAGGTCATGGAGGTTTCGTAAGAGAGAAACTTTTTAAATCATAACCAATACAGCAAATATTATGACTATTTTTTAAATCGTTGCGGGTAAATAAATTAAAAATAAACAGCAATACTATGCAAAAATTCGAAAACCGACGAAGTTAAGTATGACAGTCTCACCCAACGCCCCTTCTTTTTTAACACAAGCTAACTTAACCTTTTGTGTTACAAGATTATTTAACATTATATTTATAAATAATCTCGTAATGTTTTATACTAATGATAGGTGTGATCATTCATACATTTATTATTTATTTAAACAATTGCCTTTAAATTAAAACACCAACTATTCAATATGAAGAAAAGTATTCACAATTCCCAAATATGTTGAAAGAAATCGATAGTTTTATATTTCATCAATCAAGAAATTGCACCAAGAAATAGCACCCTAGAACTCACAAATAATTTAACATAACTGTTTCATAAAAAAGGAAGTTTAGCTTTACCTATGATGAAATCACTACCGGGCCGCATTAGCCGAATGCAGGTCCTGCATAAAACAATAGGTGTTCTACCGAAGGTTCAAAGCTCTACTTTTGGCCGAGGAATGCAATTAATATCCTTCCCAATAAATAACTCAAATGTCCGAGGAAGTTTTGACACTCGTGTTATTGAAGCGGTCCTGTGGGTGGGCGTGGCCCTGCCTGTTTGTATTCCCCCTGATTGTACCATGGAACTTTAGTGTTATTTATCTCCTTTTGTTTTTTCTTACGCAGATAACATGTTCGGTGTGTTGAAAAATATTTCGGCCAGTAAAAATGCTTCAAAATATCAAAAATAACTCGTTACAACTAAAAATATTAATGTTATTGTTTAACAAATGAAGTGGAGAAAACGGCGTTATTACGAAACAGATCATAATGCTTACTTTAAATAAAAACGGTGTTATTACGAAACAGATCATACTCGTAAATGCTTACTTTAAATAAAAATGTTTTATTTTATTTTTCCATTTCGATTTCAAAATACATAATTAAAAATGAACATCGTTTTGATGGAAAGACGAACCTCAGAGTACAATTCAATAACAATTCTAAAAACCTTATATTATGTGGATTTAGAGAACCGCTCCACTACACAAGACCTGTGATTGCGTAATCTTATTCCTCAATCACAAGTTTCATGTATTTGTCCCAAATACTAAAACACTCAGCTGAAACATTCACATCCTTTAATCCTACGCTGTCACATACATAATTCCAACTGCATCATAATCTCAACAACCACATCAAAATCATTTCCGATAATTCTTCATCGCACACTCCAAATCCGCATCAGATTTATAAAATAACTTTATAAAAGGTCATTAAGCGCTCTTTTTTTGTTTTATTGTTTGATGGGATATATGAAATTTGACCGTAGACAACGACTGGGAGTAGAACAAACAATCATTTACTAAAAGAGCTTATTATAAATGTATAATTTTATTTAGTAATGTTGAATGTACAAATTCAACTGGAAACATTATATAATTTTCCTATGATCTCTTTAATAATTATTCGTAGCACTCTTATATATTTATTTATTGAAAAGATTTATATATTTATTTATTGAAAAGATACACGACATTCGAAAACCAAAGCAACATGGCAAAATATAAAATATTAACATCTCTAAAAAATCAACACAATTCAGAACACATACTCGTACGGTGCATGAAATTTCCAATGTACTCGTACAGTACAACCAATAATTCTCAAATACAATAAATCAAATACTATCAACGAAATTAATTATATTACAAAGAAAACAATAATGCTGGAGGTTTTTAAGATGTGCTGTTGGCGCCGAATGATTCACATCTCATGAACTGCATGACGCATCAATGTATCTATCCTTGAGGACCCAAAGGTCAAACAAAGGCTCTCAACGATATGTAGGAAGATAATACTGTCGTACTTCGGACATTTCACTAGAAGAGATAAATGCAATCTGGAGAGGCTGGTAGTGACTGGACGTTTTGAGAGGCGGCAAGGAAGAGGACAGTCTGCAAAAAGGTGTGTATACCAAATCAAACAACCAGCTCCTCATGGCTCAGTACAGGTGGAGTGGAGGCAAATGGATCGTTTGAATTATTAATTTATCATATATTCGATATATCATAAGGTTGCTGAAACTGGTATTCATCCGTTTCGACTGCCCCTGCCTTTCTTTGCATAATATACCCTAGAATCCATAATTCGAAAGTCGAGCCACACGAAGACACATTCGAGTACGTCGGACTATGGAAGGGCTGCTTTTTTAAATTTACGGACAGTACTTAATAATGGTGATAACTTCGAGTCAAAACACAATTTTTTTTCAGGCCTAAATTCATAAAACTGGATACATAGTGAATGAACAAATATTTAATATGTCATAAAATATGTATGTAATAACTCATTTCAGTCAAAACATAGATTAAATATTGTAGTTTTGTGCTATGCACAATGATAATTTGTGCAAAAATATTAAATACTCGTACATACGTCTTCTTTGGTGAAAATTCGACTTTCGAAAATCATATTTAATAGCCCCCTCACAGAGCAAGGGTATGTTTGCTCAAATATCTAAATCATATTTAATAGCCCCCTCACAGAGCAAGGATATGTGTGCTCAAATATCTAAATCATATTAAATAGCCCCCTCACAGAGCAAATATCTAAAAATAAGTTAAACATGGATAAGATCCATTTTAAATATTAAATAAACGTCCATATTCCCTAATAATCGAAAAAATCTTTCAACTCTAACTCATATTGAACTTTTATATCATTCATATTTTTTATAATAATCCTATGGGATAATCTAGTTTCTTACTTTTATTTAAAAATATATATTTTGTTTTTATACCGTCATTGTTAACGAGTCTTAAATCGTTTCTTTTAATTACAATCATTGGACCACTCGTCAATAACACTTCCTTTTCGACACTTTCTTTCTCTTCAATTGTTGTCCTGAAATTCAAAAGACTATTCGGATTTTCAAATATTTACTAAACTTAAAATAACTTTACCTTCCACCTGTCGTTCAAGTTTTTGCAAGATTTGTAATTATCATTTATCCCTTTATACCCACCACCGAGTGTCTAAAGATCTCAAAGGTATTCCTGAAAGTCTTGAGGATAATCTTTTCATCCTGTCAAAGCAAAAGGTGACATAAATAGGTTTTGGGTAAACGACGATTTTTTTTCTAACACTTGTGACAACTCTGACATCGATTGGACTAAGATGTTTTCTTTTTGCTCATATTTGATATTTCTGTTGAAATTTCTTTTTGTTTTGTAAATAGAAAGGGTATTGTATTGAAAAAGGATTATCTTTGCCGAATAAAAGGATTTTATTGTATTGAGCCAGTAGAGGCTATGTTTCCAAATAGTGGTTCGCGGAATTTTAAGACGGATGACACATGGGGCTCACCGAGTGACACACTTTCAATATACAAGCACATTCAATGCAAGACTATCATACTTCTTAATTATATAGGTCAATAAAATTGAGTATTAAAGTTAAGTGTGAAAATTTACTGTAAATTTATGTGTGTAACTAAGATAATCATTTATGATACCAACGAGGGTGGTGATAAAATACAAAAAAAAAAACCTTTACGGCCTTGTGCCAGTTTTTCATTATAATTAAATATTAAGAAATACATTTGTTGGTCTTAACTCAAAATATGATCTTTTTAAATTGTCACTATTTATGGATACTTGATATTAAAACTATGTTCTTTTTCAAAGTTACCAGTATACTGCTACACTTTAAGTATAGTAAGAGAGCGTATAAGAAAATTAAGCAAGAATTCTTCAGATGTTTGGCTTACATTGAGAGAATGAATCGCAAAACACTAACAAATATATCAGAAATGAAGAGGTCTGCCTAGGAAATAATAGACGGTGGTAGTTGGATATATTTTAACTGAGGAAAAGTTAAAACGTGTATGCTTGAGAACAAGGTCGAGGTCCGTTTGTATAGATAGAAAAACTTGAGAATCTATCCTCTCTGCTTAACTCGAAAGGAACATGGCGTGATGGTTTATGTGTATTATACTGCTGGCTCATTTATATGTTTACTGTATATCACACTTAGAATAGTAAAAGTATTCCAGTAAAACTTTATACTAAATAATGTATTACGAGTACTAAAGCTGATCGTATTTGATTCTAATTAATGTAATCTTTTTAGTTTTTCCTTAGCAGTATTATTTTTATACAATACGCATTAAGTCGTCATTATAGTGTTTTCAAGATTTGTATTTCTTAGTAGCAGTGAGAATCAAATAAATTTGCCGTTCGAAAGACGAATATTAAACTTTGAATAATAATTTATACAAAAAAAAACTGTAGGTAAGTGGGCCAAATAAAGTTCGAGTTACTATTAAGAAGTGAGGTGGCACACGATTACGGAAGTTTGAGAGGTACTGGAGTACTCAGTGTGTTTCAATTGAATTGTTGACACGAGCTAAGCGTCAACATATCGTTTCCAATAATGAAGCCACACAGTACTGTCTGCTTTTACTTTCAAATCCTATTATAGGAATAATAGAAACATCTTGTGTGGTGTTTGCCATAAATACTCGCATTGAAGATAATAAAACAAGAATATTTTATTATTTGGACGTAATTCTGCTAAAAAGATCCAACTCACAAAATATTTTGTTTTACTAAACATATGCAAATGTGAGGAAACACTCAATCTAATGGCCACGGCCGCCAACTTCCTACCCTCCAATTTTTTTTCTTTCAATAAAAGTGAATTTGTTTTCCAATTAGTAACACTCTTGATAAGAGTCAGCTCTCTAAACGGCGCTGTATAAATTGCCCTTATATTACAAGTATTATCAAAAAAATCATAGATCAATCCTTACATACATACCATTACGCCATTTCCCTGTCTGGGTTGGCAGAGAGGACAAAGCGCCAGAGTTTCCTATCTCGACACACATCCTTAGCCTCCTCAACATCCATACACCTTTTCATACAACTTCTACAATTTCTCTGACTTTCTATGTTTCCTTCTTTCAAAATATCATTCACTTGATTCAACCATACTTTCCTTGGTCTTACACTCTTCCACTCTCACAAGTCTTCCACTCACATTTGCACTATATATTTGTTATGTTGATTGTCCTTCTTTCTCAGCGTGTCTCAATCCATTGAATGGGTATTTTATGATCAAATAGGCCACTGTCCGATAGGAAGCCACATTTATAAAATCCATATAAAAGAAAGCTCTTCACATGCACGTGTGGAATGGGTAAAAAGATCTTCGATCACATTTTCTTTGAGTGTCCTCTTTGGACTCTTTTGTAAATGTCCCCGTCCGTTCAACATGTCTCACCTATTCGCACTCAATTCTTCAATTATTTATAATCACATGTCTGAATGTATTGTTCTAAACTCAGGTGAAATGTGGGTTGGGTCCTTTTAGTATAATTATGTTTGTTAATATATAAAACATATACGCTTAACGCAAGAATGCCTACTCGGTAAAAGATTTTTAATTTAATTTTTTTGCTCATTTGATTGTATTCGATGGTGTGATAGACACAACCTTGATATATGAAAAAGAAGCCTAGTCGTTGAAATGGAGTGGTAAGAGCAGAATGAATGCGATACAAATGCGTGCCTCGCGTATACTATCCGGTATTACAATACTATAGTTGATAGACTTATGAAACAAATATGTATATGTCTGAAACGAATAGAGAGCACGGAAAAGGTTAATCGGTGAAAGACTGGAAAGAAGGGTTGAAATATTGTTAACTGAGGGAAAGGTAAGAAATATGATGAATAGAAAAACATGTATGACGAGATGTATGGATGTGGATGAGACGAGAGTTGCGTACATAGAGATCTGACATATCTGTATACTTTAAAAAGATACATGGCGTGATATGAAAACTCCACTGGATAGAAATGTTACACGCTCTTTTTTACCCGCATTTTTATTTCATTTTCATTTTCATTATTTCATTTACTGAACGCATTAGTTTTTCGTTCACACTCATCCTAAATAATTACAATTTTTATTATGTCATACATCGACACACCACATATTAATATCAGTGCACGTATTTCCACTGTATTTACTAGGCTCCTCTCATGCATGTATGTTGGTACTAATGCGCTATTGTGAACCATTATTTTAGTTGTTAAAAATTTAAAATAGTTTTACAAATATGTTAAGAATTTCATTTTATTAAACTTTCGCTATTACGAGTATTTGACATATTTCGTGCAGAAAAAATAAAAACCCTAACCATTTTTATTGATTTCACTTGAAATAGGTACGCATAAATCTTAAAAAAACATTCGTTTTTGTATAATATTCAAATCCAAACGGTTATGAGTGTTGCATGGAAAAGATCATAGCAAAGAAAAAATTAAATGTTTAGCTGATGTATTAGTAAATAGTATGCCGGCGTACGGGCTTAATAATAGTGGATCGAAAGAAGAAGTCAAATTGTGGGGTTAGCTCTCAATAAATCCTCTATGCAACCTATAATTTCCGTCTTCAAAAATAATTCATCGCTTTTTAATACAAAGCTGTGGGTAAATACGAGGAAGCAAACGTTTTTCAGTAATTCAATTCCACAAACGTGAATTTGGTCCGTAAGCGTTCGTTCGTGGTGCTTCTGATGTTTTTTTTAATAAAAGATCACGTAAATCATACATGACGTTTTATTACCGGTTATGTATGTAATTTGAGCAACTTAAATTAAAATAAATTTGATTGATTACAACACTAGCTATGCGAATTCAAATAACAGAAAAAAATACTTTTTAGACCTCACGACTTCCCCTAGTGACGGAAAAGAATAACTACCCCTACTTCACGATTTAGCTTTATTTACCCCTTAATATCAAAATAATTATCGTTGTTTTGGCGCTTTTTTATTAATATCGTCGCGATTATCGTGATGCACGATACGGAAATAAGAAAACAATTGAAGTTAAAAAATATATAAAATAGAGCAAAACCAGGTTTGTGTTATTTTATTTTTTCGTAAAATTTGTTTGTTTCTAAATATGATTGTTTTTCAATGGAGGAAACACACATATATTATATTTATATTTTTCTAAGTGTTTTTATTTCTTTTTAGATTTTTTTACTGGTAACAAACCAATCTGAGCAACTAGACTATGGAAGTTATAATTTCATGTGTAATGTTTTTAACAAGCACAATATAAATTTTTAAATGTACATCGTTTTGCTGAAAAGTCGAGTACATTACAATGCTAACCTAACCCGCCATTTTGTCGATTTAGAGAATAACTTTTCTAGGCAAGACCTATGACGAAGTGGTCTCTTTACATAATCACAAATTTCCAATATTTGTCCTTAATACTGAAACACTACATTCATATCCTTCCACACATTTAAGTACCAAGCATTGACACACAATTCAATCGTATTTTCATAACCACATCCAAGTCATATCCAACAACTCCTAATTTATTTACTACTTAATTTCATAGAAGATAAATTAAACTGCATCATGCTAAAAAAAATCAAATATTTTTAAAAAGTTTTCGAGTACTCAAATGCAATTTTTACAAAATTATATAATGCATGTTAACAAATTTCCTTCTCACTGTTAGGCACTGTACTGATCATTATCTTGAGCCCTCTGTGAGATGTTGTACTCTTATAAAAATCTTGAGTATTAAAAACATACATACGCACATACTATCATATTATTTCTCAGTTAGGATAGGCAGATAGAATAGAGCGCCAAACTTCTTATCTTATCACGATATACTTCGATTGCCTCTTCCATGTCCATTCGATTTCTCAAAAAGTTTCTTCTTATTCTCTTATTCCTTAACTTCTCTCAAAATTCCATTCACTAGGTCCAACCAAACATTTCTCAGTCGTCCTTTACAATGATGCCCACGTATGCTTGTATTTTAAATGTATTTAGTCAGTACTTCGTCTTACTGTCCTTTAAACATGTCAAAACCACCTATTGATGTTTAATATTATATGTTGGGGAAACTTTTTAATTGATAGAAAATATCAGTCTAAAATTTGTAACAATAGAGATATGTATGGTACTCGTATATCATTCATTATCATTATCAGCCCATATTTGTCACGTCGCAACTTGTCATCTCAAAGACAACACAAGGGTTAGACAAAATAAAAATTAATTATCTCTTATTCCTCGTTTACAATTAAAGTTTCCAAGTAATATGATTAGGAGTGCGTACATTAAGCACCGGGGGGGTGACCCTTGACAGAGTAACGAAAGTGACTTGCCGGATTTTGGTTGTGTGCCGGGTAATGGCGGAGGATACAATCAACAACGAACCGTTACCAATAACAATTAGTTCCGTGACATTACGCTAACGATGCGAATATATGCTTTGTTTGACGGAGATGACACCAACTGAATCTTAAAAAGGGTATAAAGTGGGCGTGGCGGAATTGTGAAGAACATAAGTGATTCTTTTACAGATGCGGATTGGACCAAAAGGGTGAGATAGGATTTGAACTGACCTATCGATAATGATTGATTTTACTACATTGATTTGTTAACTGTTATTTTAATTTAAAAAATATAGTGACAAAATTTATTACTTACTTTTGTTTGAAAATGCTATATTTATTTTTTCCATTCCAATGGTACCCTTCAATATATCCAAAGTGGTGATTCGGACATATTAAAAATACAATAATAGAGGCTTAGTTCCACTGGATTGGACACGATATATACGATTCATCATTGCACGTGTTGGCAATATTTCCTCGCATACGAAGAAGTAACAACACTTGCACGAGTATCAAGTCTATTGAGTATTGTAATCAGACTAGGACCGTTTCTTTGGGTACCTGAAATCTCCGGGTGTAAGTCTAGAGTCTTACTAATTAGACCACGGAAGTTGTATTTGAAGTTGACTAGTATTATTATATTTAAATAACAATCATTTTCCTGTTAGAATATTTAACAGTAAATTATTTTGTTATTCTACTAATTACATTAATCCTCATGACCGCCTCCTATCCCAAGGTCTCTTGAGTTGGAAAAACTATATTTACCCAAAAATTTAAGAACTGAATGGAGGCAAAAGGAGAATAATTTAAGAACTGAATGGAGGCAAAATGATAATAATTTTATTGGAATGACAACGATCGCGTCACGTTAACTTTCAGAA
The DNA here is from genome assembly GCA_949825065.1 of Odontocerum albicorne. NCBI lineage: Eukaryota > Metazoa > Arthropoda > Insecta > Trichoptera > Odontoceridae > Odontocerum > Odontocerum albicorne. Next base: position 14,515 of record CATKWJ010000791.1, read on the forward strand.
AGAATAAGACCTGCAAATTACAATAGTAAAAATACATATACAGTAGAAATAACCACATTTTTCTTAATTTATTTGATAAAGTTATCTATGCTACACACATTTGTCGAAGGATGTACCTATACACAAATTTATTACCTAAGAACTAAATAACTAATCTAATTTCTATATTATGACTATAAGCTAACTTAATTTTTAATTTCCTAGATTTAATTTTTATTTTTAATAATCCTAATATTTAATTTCACATAAATGTTTAACACCTACATACTAATTTATAAATAAATAACAATTCTTACAATTAATTATTTAGAATGAAATAATGAAAGTGAGTAGGTAGGTTTGTTAAGTTTGTGTTGGTTGGGCCGCGGGTTTAATATAAAATTTCGAAAGACTGAGTTTGATGAAAATATTCCAAGATTTTTATGTTCAATGAAATTGTGAGAGTTTTCAAAGCACACAGGCCGCTGGAGCTCGGAGTTATTGGATTATTTATGTTTGTTTATGTTTGATTTCCCAGATGTAAGTAAGCTGTCTCACAACAGGTAATTAGTCTAATCAGATGACTGATATAGGCCGTGGTCTTAACACTTAAATACATAAGAATTTTCGTACTTAAAAATACTGTCAATCAGCGCCTCCCTTAATCACCAAATTTCCATATCGCACCTATAATGTTGTAAATGCAAAATTCAAAATATAGTTTCGAGATAATTAAACTTTGAAGTTCAAATGAAAAAAATGTTAAGTAAAAATTTTTAACGATGGGTCTTAAATTAAAACATAAAGTATTATTATATAAAAAAGATTTAGGAAATAAATTCCGGATTTTTATATATTAGAAATTAAAATTTAAAGCGAATACTTATAGCCTAAACTCAATATATATTATATAAAAAATGATGCCATATATGGATAGCAATTGAATCTTATTTCTATTACATAAGATAAAAAGCAACATCGAACAAAAAATGGTAGGGCTAAATGATTGAAATTTTGAAAGTAGACAAGTATGGAGTAAATGAAAAAAAGAATAAACTGTATGAGAGATATATGGTTGTGGAGGATAAAAAGAAGAATGTTTTAACACAAATGTTGACAATCTGTACTCTCTACCTACCCCGACAGGGAAATGACGTAATGGTGTGTATCTATGTTTTCTGTGACATTTTATAATGGATCCTTCTGAGCCTATCATCTCGTTTATTTTTTTCCCTACAAGTCTCATTTCTTTCATTAAAACGTAAGACCAATCGTATTTCGGCCAAGAACTTAATTAAGAAGATTGACATTTTTTCATTACACGTCATTCATAATTATATTTATTATATTACATTTCTTTTATATACAGTACATACTGTATTGTCATGAGATAACTTCTTTCAATCAATCAGGAAGATTTTAAAAGACGCCAAGTGAACAGCAAAACTCGACCTATTTTGTTGGGAACAATCGGAAATCGAATCCGACATCGCTGGATGGAAAACAGTTTAGATAATACCCACTTAACCAAGGAGATCATATGCATATGATTTTTACGAAAAAAATAATTTATAAAAGCATTATTTTAAATGTACGATATGGATGCAGATTCCGTCAAGCCGACCCTGTTCTCTGAGGGAGACGAAAATTATTATTGCATTGCATCAATGGGTCGCATTATTCTTAAGGCCCTAAGACACGAAACGATTTTACATCATAATTATGATAGATTTTACGCTATAACATTGGTTATCAATGATTGCGCTATGGAACATGCTTTTTCTGCACAAGAATATTAGTATGTAATAAACCATATAGCGCAGTTGTGACTCACGCATTTGCAATCTCAGAACTTGTGAGTGAGTTTAGAATATGTTATCTGTCTTTCACGGACATTTTTCAAGAGAGAGGGAGAAATTTGTGAGTTACGCAAGTTTATCACTTACTTGTCATTCTTATTTTTGCGATTTGTTATCCAAGTTTGAATAAGGATGCTAAAGTTTTTTTTAAATATAAACATGTCAGGAAATTCGGAAAGCAAAAACGGATTCTAAAAACGATCTCCGTGTCCCAGTTAGTAAAATGTGTTATCTTTCTCTATATCATTCTACCCTGGTTTTCACTTAAGGCCCCTTTAACATCTTTGTAGGTAATTGGAAGAGATTGCCACTAGGCAATAAGCTTGCCAGGTTATACTGTGTACAACGAAAGTGTAATACAAAATATTAAGGTCATTTTAAATATGGTTGCCATTGTTGACATTTAAGTTTTGATTGGCTAAAAGTTTGAGGTCAGAACAAAATAAAGTGTTTTAGACAGTCTTAATAGAATTGGCTGATCGCATGCTAATAAGAATGAAATAATATAAGTAACGAAAATTATGATGGATTTAACAATTTGTACATTTTTACATATTTTTTATGACTGTGTTTCATCAGCTTTAGAATAGGGTGACCACGCACAAGTACATATAAAAACACAATACCAAATGAATCGATTGAATTGGAAATTTAATATAAAATCGTTTTATTTAACTCAGTTATATTATTTAAAAGGGCGTCTGCGAGAAATATTATTGATCTAAACTGCCTACATTGATTGAAATTTATACTGGCGGTATGGGTGTAAAAATATATATTACACTTTTACAATATTGAAACTACTTTGTAGATTAGTACTGGGTGAAACCATAAATATTTTTCTAAAATAATGTACAAGTAGGCGTAAGTTATGTCAGGAAGTAAAGTTTATAATGAATGTAAACGTATATTATTAATGATTATTGTTATGTTTCAAAACTTAGATCAAATGTATTTCAAATAATGTTTTTATAAACTCGCAGAAAAAGAATTTAAGAATTTTAAAATATTGAATTCAATAAAAACATTCCATTCATTATAAGAAACTAAATTCTGTATACCGGATATGGATAATCTTCAGATATTTCTAACACTTGATTAACGTTGTAAATTTTATTATAAAAAATCATATAATTGTTCAAATATATAAAGATATACTTTTACATTATAAATTATATTAATAATTAAAACAGAAGTTGAACAAGCATAATAAAAAATATATAATAATAATTTAAATAAATCACAAATAAAATCGTTTTAACTTATTCGTTGATTAATCACTTTTTTAACGCCAATGTAGGTGTTATACTCGTATGTGATGTTTAGCAAAATTCAAAAAAACTATTGTTTGAAGCATTTATTAGCCCGATTAAATATTTAATCACCGGATTTTTTAATGGCCTTACACAATACTCAACTTATTTATAAAACACAGTAAATTTCGATAAAGACGACCTCCGTGGTCTGGTGGTAAGACACTTGTCTGCCGATCCGGAGGTTGCGGGTTCGATCCCCGCTAAAACCCAGATTTTTTATAATAGGATTCCAGTCTGGTTAACACTTAGGGCATATAAAAACATCTTTCTGGTTGGTTAGAAGAGATTGCCACATGGCAATAATCTCACCAGGTTAAAAAAAATTGGGGCCAATATGTTATTCCCCAAACTAAATTGATTTTTTAATAGCAATTATGAGTTGGAAATTTCGATTACCAAATGGCATCGGCGGTACCAGTGCATTTGCCATCTGACATAATTTGTATGCAAAACCTTGTCCATACATACCATTTATTTATTTAAAATACCAATTCATTCATCCTCCATGAAGAAGAAGAAAATTTGATCGGTAATTAGAAGGGTGCTGGTACACAACGAACTCGGGAAAGTAATTAGAAGGGTGCTGGTACACAACGAACTCGGGAAAGTAATCTCCCTTAAAAAATATAACTTCAGCACAGTTATATTCAAAATCTGAACTTACTGGTTTTGTTCCATAAGCTTAAATCATGTTACATAATCACGTTACGAGTACCTTTAAGTTTTTAAAACATTTCAACAGACATAATGCGTTTGATGTAACTATGCTCAGCTTTTGGGTGGTTCAATGAAATGGTCCCAAAATATTTTATTCTGCTATTTTAATATGTTAGTTGTTACATCTTAAAAGTGACTGCATCTCGAACTTGTTGGATTGGTATGAGTGAATTACGCGGGTATATGTCTGCCATCTCAGAACAGACATTAGACAGAAACCTAGTGAGACAGCTAGATAAAGGATGTTTGTCTTGTGTATAATATATGAACACTAACAATATTATATTACGATAAATACTACCTCCGAGAATTTAATGTATGAAAATAAATAATTTTACGAATGCAATAATTATTGAAAATTAAATGATCCTCCGTTCAATTTTTTTCCTCGTCAAACTTAATATTTCTTAAACGAGTAAATAAGATCACTAAACGGTGCTTTACAAAATAAATTAAATAATGAAATAATAAACAGAATGTTAGGTTTCTAATAAGTCACAAATACGACAAATTATTAAAACTACATTTTATTCAGAATGGATTTTCATACGAGTAATATATTCAACTTAATACATAGTTGGTTTGAAGAAGATGCAATAATTGTAGTATCAAGCGCAAACTAGATGTATGTAAAATAAAAAAATGTGTAAATTAATCATAATTTATACGAATCTTGGTTGTCTAACCATAACTGTGAAAACATCAATCAACATTGAAAATGAATACGAGAATAGTGCTTTTTCATAAAAATATAACCTTATAAACACAGACAGTGTTTCTTATTTACTAAAAAGTTGCCATTTATCAATTAAAATCTTCATTCCACTGGACTACTGATACCGGCATTGCTGCCTTTTGATATTTGGACAACTGTCGAATGGGGCCTCGTTCAATTTTTTGCGACATTTTAATACCCTGATCCTACAATAAATTAGAGATCAATCTCAACTAATATTTTTTTATATGTATATGTATTTTGTGATATTTTTGTGTTATTTCATTACTCGTCAAATAACCTTAGAATTAATTGACCCTTGAGTTGATTCATTCAAACGTTCCTCTTAATTTTACATTGATTCAACCACAGTAGAAAAGTAATTTAGATTCGTTATTCTTTCTCAGAACTATGAACTTATGCTTTTTAAATTATCAAACATACTTAAGTATACGCTATCACTTCATATTCAATTAGATCTAGCGCCCTTGAGAAGAGTTTGCTCTCTAATCGGCGCTGTATAAATTGCTTTATTATTTGAATAGATATAAAGTTTTAATAATAATAATTCATAAAACACATTTTTTTCATTACATTTTCTTTATAATACCATTTTACTGAGTATTTAGATACCATTTCTCCATTTATAACTTTATTGTACGATATACGATATGATAAAGAACCAACCAAACAATTGTTTTATAAAGTTTTTAGTGAAATGTGAGATATTAACAGTATTGCTGATAAAAAAACAAGAACCAACATAATATCAAGCATCAAATATCAAAATAACAAAAAGATTAATGAAATTATCTTATTATTCTGCATATTTTGACATGCGTTTTTTTATTGTTTGTTGTTTCTATCAATATTGTTTCCTTCCTTCCGACCCATGACACAATATATCGTCGTTCAAAGCGCGAACTTCAACAATCTTATTTATAGTCAAAAATGAATAAGTATATTTTTACAAAAAAAAATAACTTGATGTAGATTTTTTCTCCATTTATGGAAAAAATATAACACTACTTTTTTATATAAATTATTACTCATCCAATTTCGGATATTCTCAGCCATAGTGAGTAATGATGAGTTATTACGTTTATAGAGAATACAAAATATATACTGGAAGCACAATCTCACACAATCAGCTCTCGATAACAAAATATAAGAAATAATAGGTTTATCAAATTAGAAAACTTATTCTGTATCTTATTTGATAAAATTATTTCTAAAAAGGAAATAAAATACTTAAGCATGCGTTTATATTAAAAATAAACGTACCTACATGAATTTAATAAATTGCTTAATAATGAGCTTAGTATTTTCTCTAGGCCATGGAACAAATTCTCATCCTTTCCCATCTTCCATCTTATTTTCCAGTCTTTGGTGATATTTGTTAATATTTTGATTTATTTTTTCCTCGTTTATTTTATTATTTACTTATATTTATGTATTTTTTTCTTTCTTTTTAGAAATAATTTCGAAGCATTTTAATAAATAAATCATTAACCCATCATTTAGCACGAATCTGAGTAATTCTTGTCTGGTTGGTTGGAAGAAATTGTAAAAATATTGAAGTAATATTCAAAACTAAAATAAAGATATTTACTCATACAACTAGATAAAATATATATATTTTCCGAATCCGCAAATTGTTGGACGTTACTCAATTTTCAATAGTTGAAAGATACTTTCAAGTGTCGGCATTTTAAAAACCAATCGACCGGACACAAAAATGTAAAATGCATTGTTGGGTAAGGGCATACAAAAAAACTTGCAGCGTCAATTTCCTCACAATTGTTGTACAAACAAACATTACCATTATTTCAGAGCTGGTGTAGCGTGGATCCTGCCATTGTTGGAGAGTGTTAACCAAAATACGCATTATGCTGTTTCAACGATGATAACTTGTGAAGGTCTCAATGGTGTAACCTATACATTACATTTTTTTTAAATCAGGCGTTTTGTTTCATTATTTTTCTTTTTCAACAATCATAAATAAGGACATTATTATTCTCCCGAAAACAAGGAAAAAAAAAACGTTATTTTAATGTTTCGGTTTAAACTCCGTATTAGAAATATTAACAATGAATTACTTCATTAATTAGAAATTAGTGACATAACAAAGTAATTTCAACAGAGACAGAAAAGTCCAATGCGTAAACTAATGATAATTCGAAAGTGTTTAGACTTCATAAATTGTTAAATGCATTTGTATTATAAAAAACTTTTGTTGAATACAGTAAAACTTGGTGGAATATTGCCATATGTCAATCTCTTCCAATAAACTAGAAAGATGTAAAAGAGGCATTTAGTGGAAATCAAACTGGAATATTAAAAAAAAAATTCCATCGAGAACCGAACCCACCGTCCCTGATTGGAAGACAGACGACTACTAACTGGGTCGTCGGAATATATCGGTCACGTAGATTTTTTTTATTATATCTATTGTTTGGATTAAAAGAAGATTTTTCAAAATTGCCTTTGCATCAAATGATTTTAGTTCGAATGTTTTATTATTAAAAGATACAGTAAAGTGTTGTTTGTATTATATGTTTAAATAAATAATATAACCACACGCTCTGTTTTCTCATTTATTTGTGATTCTTTAAAAAAATATACAACGAATCGATGAATAATTATAAAAAAATGTTTCAAAAAAATTGGTCATATTATCATTATTTGTTCTAAGCTTTTCATTTTTATTCGTATAAATGTATTTGAAACAATGAATAAATAAATAAATCTGATAAATATGTAATAAAAACCAAAGGCTTGGGTTCATAACAAATTTAACCCCAAGGGTGTTACAAGAATTTTTGATAGGCCACAACAAGTACATATACAAAAATAAATTCAAACGAAACAGTCGAGATGCTACGCTGGCATCCCTATCACCAGGTCACGGCACGGCATATATGGTAGAAACTGCGTGAAACTAGTATTTTTAGTATATTTAACTTTAACTTAAATAATTAATCTATAAAATAGTTAATGTTAATTTAACCAGATGCAGAAGTGGTATTATATTTAATTACGTATACTATAAAACATTTGAATTTTATTTTCTAACATTCTTGATATATCAAATTGTTATTAAGGAACTCATTCTGACTTTTTCCAATATGTTTATTTTAGACGAATGAAACGCCGAACGACGTTAAAATAAATAAAATTCAATTATAATATCCATCCATATATTATTTAATAATAGATTTTAAGTTTAAAAATTTACAATTGCTACGCCACTGATACTTACAAATTTGCTATCATATGTATGATCGATTTTATTTATTAACATAAATTTAATAATATTCAAATTATTTTGTAATCCAAAACATTAATTTAAATTGATATATACTATCGTTATTGCAAGTGCATGAAATTCTCTAAATATTGTGAAATAAGTTTATTTAAATGCAAATATATGCCACGTAATAGGCATAAAGATAAATTTCTACTTCTTATTTATTATTTGTAACGTTTTTTTGGCTCGTTACCTGTTATTATCGTTGTTATAATACTCGTACTTCACTTGGTAAGCTTACTTAATATCTAATAGGACAATAATTTATCATACCTATGAATGCAGTTTACTTATTAAAACACAAGAAAAATAATATTCGTAATAAATTCACATTCTCGGTTACTGAGAGCTTGTTTTGTGAAAACCTCTGATGATATTATCGTCATGTTATACACCTAATGTTATTGTACGTTCAAGTGCATGGTACAGAGGATTTACTCGACACATACAACAAACCACATCCTATCATAAAAATCAATTCATCTAATTATATTTTTATAATATTTATTAAAAATTAGGTAAACCCGAAAATAGCGGACGAATTCCCCCGAACATTCAAGTCATTACACAACTCATTGTAACTTTATTTCCAAGTCTTCTTCCCCAAATTAGTTTATTTAACTTCAGAAAAGTTTAATTTATTGTTTTTAATATTTGTACCAGGTAAGCAATTTTTTTTCACATCGCTTCATTTTCTCTCTGCGACCATCAGGCTGCTTTTGTTTCTGCTTATCCATGGACTAATTGTACTTTTCATGATAACAGCCTCTTAAACAATAATACCCTGTTAACAAATCGCTATAATGCACGCAATTTATATTTCGGACATTTTCAATTGAATTCGTTAAATGTATAAAAAAAATTATTTGAAAGTCAGCAACGATCGATTTTTTTACAGAACTCCATGCGTTTTACGAAGTATCCTCTTCTGGTGTAACATACTTCGCGTCTTCCTCGTAGTCTCCTAGTGGTCGTCAGGTTAGAATATTTCGTCTGGATAATACCAGATATTATCCTGTCAGTTTTACGTTTGTGACATGCACGCGCGTTGCTGGAATTGTGATTGTCGGAATTATGGAAATATAGAAAATTTGTCACATCAGAGCCAAAAACTGTCTAGCTTGTGAAAAGGTAAAAAATGGAATAATTCTACAAATAAATACGATGAGATGAAAGTAATGAGGTGCCTCAATAATAAATATCTACCATATATAATTCAATAGTCTTTTAAATAGTAAACAATTCCGTTAGTTGTTGATAACTCTAAGGTTAATGACCTTTCGGTATTAAATGTAGTTTTATAATACAAAAAAAACATAAAGATTTTGTTTTATTATTCAATGATCATTTTATTTTATTCGTATGGTGAATCGAGCCGTCGTGTTTAAAACCACTTGAGTACGCACGTACAATAATTTTTTGTATACTCGTATGTTGGCAACACTACCGCACGCCGAGAAGTAATTCCTATCCATATTCGGACCCGTTTTGAGTAGCATCGGTAATCGAATTCAAGACACTCGAAGGAAAGACAAGTGACATACAAACTCGGCTACATACAAACTAGAGTCGCATGTAAACCCATGTTTTCGTATCTAGCGTTTACTCAAATATATCAAAACTCATAGAGTGTAGATAAAATATTTTTTTATATATGCGAGTTCAATTGATTGAATCTTGAAAGCAGTTCTCGTACCATGCACTCTGTTCAATTGATTGAATCTTGAAAGCAGTTCTCGTACCATGCACTCTGTTCAATTGATTGAATCTTGAAAGCAGTTCTCGTACCATGCACTCTGTTCAATTGCTTAAATCTTGAAAGCAGTTCTCGTACCATGCACTCTGTTTTCATCTTACTAAGATAATAAATATGTTGGTAAATTTATCTGCCTCTATTTAATAATCGGACTCATTCTAAAAGCGAATTATGAGTGACGGTACTGAATGTGTCATATTGAAGAGTGACGGTACTGAATGTGTCATATTGAAGAGTGACGGTACTGAATGTGTCATATTGAAGAAGGTAAAAAGGGGAAGTCATATATTTGTCAACCATTGAGAATTGAGAAATATTTAAAAAAAATTAAACTAAGGTTTAAAATGAAATACTCCCACAAAAAAATCATTGGTCAACTTAAAATAAATACAGGATGGAGGACGCAACTTTTTCTATATTTACAATTACAAAAAAAGAAAATAATTTTAAACGAGGCGGGGAATGAAGATGAGGTTATTGATTAATGGTTTTCTATACAAACATAAAGTTAAGATTAGATGATTTTTAAATTATTTTTCAATAAGTACTTCCTCTAAGTAAGAGTTATAATCAGAATTGTTTCATCCGTCCCGTTTCACAATTAGAGATCAAATACTTTTTCGCGTCTTTCATTTATTTACTTTCGTATGGTGCCAGCAGAGAAGAGCCTCTCCTGGAATAGCTCTTTCTAGAAAGTATGACTAGTACGAATTTTCATACCAGTGTACGATCACTCTGTAAGGGAGCCTAATTCATTCCAAGAGACAGTGTGGGCGGAGAAGTGACAACTGCATGTCCCTGTAAAAAGGACGGGCCCGTCATGCTTTGTAAAGTAGAGGTGTGCTTTGTTAACTTAATTGTAAATATTAAAAAAATTTAATAAATAAAAGAAATATCTCAACTTTATTTGCTTGTATTGCTCGCCTCTATGTTTCTAAACACCTACAATAACTCTCCTTATTGGAGCCAACATCGGGAAAAATAATCTTCTGGTTCTGCACACCATACGCCAACCAGGCTGTAAGGCCAAATCACAGCCCAGCAGCGCCCCCAGCCATGGCCAAACGCCAGTCTCGGGTTATTTATGGCCGCTTTCCATGCAAGGTGTTCCCGCCGCCACAGCTACGCCACGGAGGAAGTCCACAGATTTGGGCTGCTGTTCATTAATTCATCCACATCCGGTTTACATACTTGCGCATAATTCTATGTACGATTCTAATTTATAACCTATTCTATCTGATATTCGTGCCTGCCACCTTATGCTTTTAAGTGTTTCAGATAAATCGTTGAATTCCCGGCATAAGTTGGTAACTAACATTTTATTATTTCTGAGATATTACAATTTTAAAGCTCAAACTCATTCTTTAACAGCAATTTAGAGAAAAGTAGGTGTTATCATTTATAAAACATTCTTTCGCTTATACTTTAATACTAACAGTAACGTATTACTGAAAGAAAAATAAAGTTAATTTTTTTAGTTACAAATTACATCAATTTTGTTGGCACTCGTATATTTTTCGATTGTATCCAAATAATATTTTCAGTTAAACTTAATTTTTTTTAGCAGACATGTATATTGACCATTAGATGATGATTACCAAAAAAATTAATTTTTCGAAATTTGGCATTTACCAACTTGTGCCAGAAAGCTGACGAAATCGTCGTATAAGGCGCAAACTCAGTCTCAGTTTAAAGCGAACATTGTTATTTCTATTTTCTAAAGCTTTTGTATCACACAATAAAAGCTAATTGACATTGTTTATGGGGCTAGAAAAAATCAGATAAATTGAATGCAAACCTTGATTCTTGTTTATTCCCGATAAAAAAATAATGAAAGGTGTTATGAGGGGGCATAAATCTTCGAAAAATGATACTTTTATCAATGTTTATTTTTACTGTACAGTATTTTATACTCGTATTTACCGTAAATCTAAAAAAAAATACTAGTAAATTCACTTAGTTGAGTTGATTTAGATTTATAAATGATAACACGCTCTGCACGACGATGTGCAAAATAATAATTTGTGTATAGTGGGTTCCCGCTTAAATTCGAAATATTTAAGTGTGGCAGTACATATACGAGTATGGTACACATATCCCTTGAATAGCGTATATACTCGTATATGAATATTTTTGTAATATTCTGATACATCACTCCTGCCTGGGAGGCTGTGACAAAGAAATGGTATCTGGGAAAATTGTGATGAGTGTCACGCAAATACTTGAAGAATTCAATAGTGAACAAGAACTTGAAGTTATAGAAAAAAACAGTAAAATTGGCGAAAGATCTGTCTTTAGAGTGTGAGGTAGAGGACATCGAGGAATTACTAGATCATGAGTCTGGAGAACTTACGAATGAAGAACTTATTGAATTGGATGAAAAAAAAGTAGCGGAAGAAGAAAGAAGAGAAGCAGAAAAAGAACAGGAGGGAGGAGTCAGAAAGAAAATTCCCCGTTAAGGGACTATCCGAAGGTTTACTTATCTTTGGAATAAACTTCTTCCACATTTTGAAGAAATGGACCCAAACATGGAACGATTTGTAAGGATTGAACGGATGGCACACGATGTGGTTCGCCCATGTCGTGAAATATGCGAGGAGAAGAAGAAACAAACAACCTAGACAAACAAGCGGTCAATAATTTTTTTATATGTATAACAACAACTGTATTTTCATGTTTTATGAATACATATAACATTTAACCAATTTTACTGTAGCATATTTTTTTAATTAATCCTAACAAATATAAAAATAAAAAACAAAGCAATACGTAAAGATATCCGAATATCACGAGTGCTAATGATAAAGAAAACAAAGACAAACTCGAAAAATAATTAAAAAAGAAACCTCATAAACGACAGTGGTGATACACTGATTATAATAAGAACATAGAAAACAGTCTTATGTTATGATACAATATCATCACGCACTATAATTCACATGTGTACCGAAATTATTGCATAAACCGACTTACGACCAGATCAACTTACGACCTGTTTATCGGACCCGATTGTGGTCGTAAGTCGACGACTACCTGTATAGTGAAATGCTAGTGGGAGGAGTTGTACAGGAAGATCTGTGAAGATGTGGTTGGATCAAGTAAAAAATATTTTGAAAGAAGGAAATGTAAAGTCAGAAAAATCGTGGGAGCTGTATAAGAAATTGTATGAATATAGAGGAGACGAAAGTTGTGTGTCGCAATAGGAAAGTCTTGCGCTCTCTCCCTTCTGCGTACCGTGAGAGGGAAACAACGTGATAGTATTTATGTATATACGTATGTTAAATGTATCATAATATCGAGTAGAAAACCCTTCCGCTCTCGTGTGACTCCTGAGGACGAGCTGTGCGATAAGCGAGAAACGTCGAGTTATCTCTTAGAAATTATAATGCACAGTGTTTTATAATTCCTATAAACTTATTTTCCAAGCATGTCTAACAAGTGTATTATTATGCTTCAAACTATTGGGACCGGCAATGATACATCTGATGTTTAGGCAGATAACTAAATTATTACGAGATAATAATGACGTAGGTTAATATATTCTATGGGGCTAGATGAGAACGTCCCTAATTGCAATGACACGGGAAAGTACAAATTGAAACCAGAGAATCCGAATATAAAGACATACCTAGTTAATTAGATTTATCATACTTATTGTTTTTGGTCAATATTTTATTTGACATAAATGAAATTTTCAAATTTATCAAATTTGATCCTTTGAAAATTGAATAAACGCTGGCTATAAATATTAATTATTGTCAATTGACCAATTGGAAACAATATATTGTTTCCATAATTAATTATTATATCAGTTTTTTTGAAAGCAGTATGCATATTTAGCCCCATGTTTTATCTATTAATATATGCATTTGTCAAATACGATGCATATTGATTTATTGCCAGCAAGCTGTTGCGCTTTATTAAGTACATTCTTAACAAATTAAACCTATAGCTACGATGAAGACAGCATAAAATTTCTATAACGATCTGCAGGTTTAACCTAATGCAGTCTTTCATTAGGTATAAGATCGCTTAAAAGCGATGTAAGAATTTATGATAAGCAGCATATAAGTTACAGAAAAACATATATTCAGCTATGAAGTGGTCTAAGAGTAAAATTAATGCGGAAGAGAACCCGACAAGAATCGAACTTGAGATACACGTTTATTTAGCGTGAATGTTAACGTTTAGGCCAGGACCGTCAAATTGAACCATGAAAACCACAAGTGTTATTAGTTTAGATGTCTATAAGACCATAAATAAGCCCAAACACATGGATGTTTTTAAAACAACAGGATATTATTTATTAGCAATATTTTATTCTTTAACTAATTATTACTATCCAGCAAGTTGTATTTATTTTTTAATTTATGCCATCAATCGTTTTCAATGATATTATATCAAAAATACTTTTTTACAAGTGTAATTCATACTTAGTAAACAGTATATACTGAAAAATAAAGTAAAGATGGAAGATTTTATCATAATAATTAAATGTATTAAATTAATTTTCTGATCGCCTTAAAGCTGGATTCCTACTTGAATGTTTTATAGTTATATCGTGAGTTGTCTTTAAATCGACCGTGAATTGATTGTATTAAAATACGCTTTCGCTATGTACAGTAAAACTATGCGCATTGCTTGTCATGTGGCAATCTCTTATAACCAACAAGAAATATATTAAAGAGGCCTGATATCCTTTTAATAAAATTGGGTGCCTACGAGAATCGAACCTTCTTAGTCGGAAGTCAGGGGTCTTACCAACTAAGACACGAAGGTCATCATCGTAGTATGGCCGCAGAACAACAGAGTTTGAAAACACATTATTTTATAGAATTCAGGCAACCTTACATATTTACTACCAAAGCTTTAGATTAGAATAAGCTGTCAGCTTAATTACATCTATACTTTGCAAGTAATACTTGCTCTCTTGTGACCAAATACCTTTTTACACTTCTGGTTTTTTTTTATTTTCACATTAGTTAGCATCTGCAAAGATAGAACTCCCTGGGGGGTTTCTCTGTGCTAAAATATCGTATTTATAAAATATATTCCAGTGTAGATTGCACTGGATGGGAACTCGATGCGTTCCCAAAGTTGGTCTGCATGGTGAGGAACTCACCTTCTTGGGCATTGCCTTAATTCTGAGGATCGTTATCGCCATGACAATCCACCATCCTTATCCAACATAAGCGATGTTTTGCCTGTGTAGGCCTCCTGAGATGAGCTTAATTTTTCAAATGGTCACTCCAGCGGATAGGTTCTCGCCCCTACTCCTTTTGCTATTAACACTTCCATCAGAATTAACCACTGAAAGATATCGCTTCTTTTCCCCCTGATCACTACATCAGATAGGTGCTCGTCTCCGCTCCTATTACCATTAACATTTCTGGCAGAATTAACTACTCAAGGCTGTGACTACTTTTCCCCCTGATCACTACATCGGATGAGCATTTGGTCCCTGCTACTTTTGATATTAATACTTCCGCCAAAATTAACCACTCAAGGCTGTCACTGCTTTTTCACCTGGTCACATCGAATGGGTATTCAGCTACTGCTACTTTTGCCATTCACACTTCTACCAAAATCGAGTACTCAAGGCTGTCGCTACTTTTCGCCAGATCACTACATCAGATAGGTGCTTGGTTTTTGCTACTTTGGCCATTCACACTTGCCCCTGTCAAACTACCCCTGAAACATGTGGCCAAAGTATCGTAAGTTTCTTCTTGCACACATCATATGTCATGAGGAAGGCGAGGAACTTAAAAACGTATATCTTTAGACAGTGTCCGATCAGATCTTTAAGTTGCTTGTTGGTTAATTGTTGGCTGATCGAAGTAAAGTTATTACCGTATGGGCAAGGTGAAGTGGGAATCTATCCTTACATTTTCTTTTTCATATTCATCCACGTTGTATGTGAGAACCGAGCGAACAACTGCTACACTTCCTTTGATTTAAGACCAAAACAGCGAGATACTGAACAACAGCCCTGAGTGACATGCGTGCCAAATTAAGATTCAATGAATGGAATCCTACGTGTTAAATTCGAATGCCTTTGTACGTTTTGATGGTGAAAAGATTTTCGGAACAGTGTTGCGCATGCGCCATATAAATAACAAACCCCAGAAATGGGTGGTCGGCCTGTAAAATGTATTAAGTAGGTAATATCTGAAGGTGAACCTCCCCATTCAAGCGGGGATCAAAAAAGAGAGGAAAATTGGATTTGTCATTGGCGTAACCGGTTCATTAAAACTACGTTATTGTTGTTCAAATAAAGAATTATTCTCATTAATTTTAAACTTTATTGTTCAGTGTACAATATAGTAGGTTTATTGAAAAAGTTAATCTCTTCTAGCCAACCATACAATTATTACACAAAGTAGTTACATTTGTTATACAAAGTAGTTACAATTATTATACAAAGTAGTTACATTATGTAGAAAAACAAAACTAACCAATATCAAAACAAACAAGCATACAAAAAAATTTACAAGGCCAAGAGAAAGAAAAGAAGAATTTTATTGTTATAAATACATCAATGTATCGATGTTTATTGAAATTAAGGTTTCTGAACACCGATTTTTTTTTGTATTTGATGTTTTGTGGTATTGTTTTATTAAGATGAATCCGTAGCTTAGTTTCTATATAGCCAGTTTTCCAGCCCGGAGATTAAGACTTAGATTTTCGTTGACATCCACTTTTTTAAAGGGTTCAAGTCTGATTTTCATATAAGACCTCTTTAAAATCTTTCTGATTGATTAAAAAAGACTGAAACATGGAAATAAACTCACCAGTGTGAACTACTCATCTATATGATTATAGTATAATACCATACAATATTTTAAATGAAAGATTTTCGATGTCACCTACGCCACTGTATCATATGATATATGCAAGCTTTGTCAAAAGAAACGATTTAAAATAAAATACAGAAATGAATACTGCGGTTATTAAGATGAAAGAATATTTAAGAAACGAGCATGACCTCAAACATGTGCAACATTTTCCTTCATGTTTCTTTGGGGTATATGTAAAATTGTGGAGAAAACTCACGTTCGAAAAATTATTTTTTTCACTGTGTAAATGGAAATAATTCATATTTCTTACATTCTTCAAACTTACAATAAAAGGACCTTTGATTGCTTGTGATTGATCGAAGGTACCTTTCAAATTCACAAAATATATAATAATATAGAAGGCGCGAAAACTTTGCTAGCAGTGAAAGATTTTACAAAATTACCAAAACAGTTGTCTGAATTTTAGTTCTTTCTTTTATTGTATTGTTTTTTTCGGGAAACACGCAAATACTTAAAAATCATTTTATTATTTCGATGCAAATAATACATTTGCAATTGCAATACGTTATTCTTATCACAACAAAAAGAACTTTTAGAATAAGATACTGTAACAAGCATAGGTATCAATAAAGAAAAAGATCCATAATTTTTTAATACTCGTAGTACTATTTATCAATCATTTTCAGTGGAAACATTTTTAAGAACGTATATTGATGTCAATACACTTTTTTACTGCAGTTAAATCTAAACTTACTAAACTTCTGTATAAAAGTAATGAATATATTGTAAACACTTAAACAGTGGTGTGGTAGAGGTTTTCAAGACACAAAACCTTCACACAGTATAAACTAAGTATCATTTTGGAATAAGTGGAAGCCCAATAGCAAATCATGTATATGAATTTCAGTATTGTTTTTCAATATTTATTTTACACCATGAATCATTATATTACTTTGTTAACTTTTTTCACATGTGTTTCATATATTATATACATATTACAAAATGAAAGATGAATGAGCTCAATTATGACATAAACGAATTGTACTCACAGTAACTATCTAGCTAAAAAGCTGTAGCATTGTAAAACATTCTGAATTAACACAAGTTTCATTGTTTCAAATTTAAAGTTTCTGTAGTTTCCATACCTGAAGAGTAAGCTAAATAAAAAAAAACAATAGATATCGGTTGGAATTTTTGATAAAAAAAGAGCATAACGCTAATAGGACGTGGTTTAAGTGAAAAATTAAGTAATAGCTTTCAAAAACTATTACATTTACATCCTGGACTTTGCGTTCCCCTAAGCCCACGGACAAATTTCCACCCAAGCCCCTCTTGCTCCATCACTTTACTCGAATTACGAGTACATTTTTTAATGTAACATTTTTCTCAGCTTTAAGAGAAAAGTGTTCAATAAATTAACTGTATCCATTATAACATGGCTGTGAGACATGAAGTTGGACAAACAGAAATGTGACCATAGCGAGAGTTGCGCAAGATGATACGGAAAACGATGATTAATAACACCAGAAGAATTGATGATATTTCACTTGGGTTCGTTCTATGACGGATGTCACCGAGAGTTTTAATAAAAAAACTGAATTGGCAATGGGCTGATCATATTGCAAATATAAGGGCTACTGTGGACAGGCACAGCCATTCAATGATATTATCGTATCATTAGACGACCAGGAAGTTGCCATAAAACAGAAATTCAAAGGCACCTCTTCAACAAAGAAGTATAGAAGAAATTACGTACTGGGGGCTACCACTTTTTTTTTTGCATAAATTCATATTTCGTTTATGTTAGATATACATTTCTTTGACACAATTTTTTTTAATACTTTTTGTGTTACATAATGCGTAATTAAAAGAAAAACTATCGATTTTTTTCTACATCAAGTCGAAAGCATACACAATATTACATAATAATAGTCTATACGAGTAGTACAAAAAGTACAAGATGTTTGGAAAGATATTGACAGATGCGGCAAGACCAAATTAATCAAATTCTGAAACTGGCGAGAGGGAAAAGTATTTATTGTAGGATATTTTTTATGACAAAGTGTATGGACGTGACAGAAGAGAAAGATGTATGCTAAAATATATTAAGTAAAAATCTGTTCTCTCTGGCTACTCTAGCGGAGACATGGCGTGATAGTGATGATGAAGATACATATACTATAGAAGATTATATAAATCAAAACTAAAGTAATTTAGAAATGAATAAAAACTCCGAGTCAAAGGCCATTTTAAGCATTAAACACAGTGTAACATAAAACAATTTATACTAAAAGCGCATTGTGTGATTTTCCAACTAAACATTCGAAGGATCTGCCATTTTTTCAGCTAATATAATACATATTTACTTTACACCAATTGTTCGGATATAATTTATCATCTCTTCACATTTTAATAACAAAATACATAAAAACACATGTGCATTGTTTGCCAGTTTTACCTTTTTATTTATGACTGAAAATTAGAATTAGCCAGTTAGCGGCCGGATAACTCGCACATCTGTCTTTTCCAAATTCACCGTCACGAATGCTACAAAGCGCTTGTACGTTAGTATTGCCAGCGACGGGAACCCCCGTTATTATTATTTAGCTTTTTGCCATAACTCGGATGATAGATGACGGGTTTCCGAAGCGTGGAAATCGAGGAAAATAATATAATGTATACGGCTGTCACTTCCCAGCGCAGTGTGGCCAACCATCGATGAGGAGCGCTGATAGATCAACCCCATACTGAATAACAGATTGTTTTAATATGATTTAATTTGAAAATGTTTAAAACTTAATAACATCGATATGAGTTATTTTATTTACACATAAGTAACACTTGATGAAGATACATTATTTCAATAAATCAATTTTCATAACACCTTAGAGAAAACTTTTACATACAGATGAAGAATGATTACGCTCATTGATTGATCCAAAATGTGCTAAATCTTCTGTAGTAATTACAACGTGGGGTGATGATATGTATAGACAATGTTTATATATAGTTAGATTAACATAACATAACTGGGTCATGGGTTGAGGATACTTCACGTAATAAAATAAAAATTAGAATATTTTATTAGACGTTATATGAAGTTTTGTATATAAATACAGTATTTACGAGTATATGATGTTTCATCACATTGGAGCAATTTAAAAACACATCTGAACGATCGAACAAATAACTTTATGCGTAGTGTGATTCAGTAAGGGTTCACGCAATGTCTATACTGATTTCTAATTGTTCGATAATTGCTTTGAAAATGGTGATGATGTGTTTACATGGAGGGAATATGCATAACAACAAATTGAACAAGGTCAAATACGTTTAAATAGGAGTTGTATGGTATTACACTTACTTTCGTTATATACAGTACAGCCTGGCAGATTTATTGCCATGCGGTAATATCTTCCAGCCAACCAAAAAGATGTTAAAGAGATCTTAAGTAAAAACCAGATTGTAATCCTTTTTTTAAAATCTGGGTTCCAATGGGAATCGAACCCGCAACCTCCAGGTTGAGAAACAAGCGTCTTACCAACTAGGCCACGGAGGTCGTTCACGGAGGAGTTAATCTTATATAAAAACATCAAATCTGTCAATGATACTCTGTTGCTTAATCTTGTCAAATTCATAAATATTAATAAATAATAACTATTTATTAATATTTACGAATTTAAAATATTTATTTTCTTATATTCAAAAGAAGAGATTCTTCTATTCGGAAGATTTCATTTAGAGAAAATATAACACTTTTAATAGTTACATACCATCACATCCCTTCCTTGTCCTCGGGGTAGACAGAGAAGACAGAGTTATACATTATCCAATCCGTAATACACATATTGTGCCTATATGATATCCATATTCCTTCTAATACATTTCTCTGACTTTTTGTATTTCCTTTTATCAATATATCATTCAATGGACCAAACACACTTCCCTAGATCTTCTTCTACCACTTCTTCCACTCACATTTGCTGTATATTTTCCTGTCTTCATTCAATCATTCAACATACCCAAACTAGCTCTCAGTGCTCTTCTTCATCTTACTTTGTACATCAGCCTTAATTTCACATTTATCCCTAATCA
Organism: Odontocerum albicorne; assembly: GCA_949825065.1. Lineage (NCBI taxonomy): Eukaryota > Metazoa > Arthropoda > Insecta > Trichoptera > Odontoceridae > Odontocerum > Odontocerum albicorne. Next base: position 35,059 of record CATKWJ010000791.1, read on the forward strand.
CTCACTCAGTATTCTGTCATACACTGTTAGATTCCTTTAAATTTTTTCCACGTCCGCGTTTCACTCCCACACATTAAAGCTTGCACTAAAACACAAAACATAATTGCTCGGATAATTATGACAATACAGATAAAAAATATTTCTTCGCAGACAAATATTCTAGAGTATATAATTTAATTATCAACACACGTAAACCAACATGGAATTAATAAATTATCTAATAATTTCACACTTCAATTATTTTACTAACAATATGCATATTCAATAATGGATAAACAATATACATATATACAGGGTGTCCCAAAGGTCAACGTCAAGCCGGTATCGAGGAAGAGGCCAGCTTATGACGGTTCAGAATTTTTTTAAAAATCTTGAAAAAGCCTTATACTTTTCGAGTTATAGGCATTTCTTCGAAAATTGTGAAAGTAGCTACCCTGCGCCGAATGTTTGTATACTGTGACTACAAATTGCCATATTTTATGATTTTAGTGTCACTATTTTTGATAAGTAATATCTAGTTCCTGTCAAAAATGGTGCCTTGAGCTGTCTTACTCTAACTCGTTCATGCGCAGTACCGTTTATCTCGCTCAAATTGATTGAATTTTATCTTTAATTACAGAAATTAATGTTTTAAAATTATTTTTAAACAAGTAGTAGGTATGTATTGTACCATTTTGAAATTCTGACTAAACAGAAAATCTTTTGATGTAACTTGCCAGGTTAGCGTAGTACATTATTTTTACAGTATGATGAGTTAAAGTTAGCTGGTAAAAAATATTAATTATTATGATCGGACAAAAACAATTTATTTTTGGAACGTGCAGATTTTTTTTGTTTTATATCTGATTCCGACTAATAGCACGCTTTTCCGCTCTCAACAACTTATCATTTTCACATCCTCCATATAATTATTTTTGTGGCATTCGCTTGTTTAGTAACAGTATTTATATAAAATATTTTTATCAAAAATTTTATTCTTCATAACAAATGGACAAAACTTTGATAAAACGTTCTCATTAAACATAAAAATATAATTTCCTCACGGTTTGACAAAACTGAAATCTTATAAAAAATATCTCGATCAAAAAAATCCTAATCACAATGTTTCCCATCTCTGTCTAAATGTACATAATAAACTATAAAAATTTCATTCCACAGTGCATCAAAGTATTGGTGTACCCTCCACACACAAAAATAAATAGTGCAGCGAAGAGGGATGCAAGACGGTTGGGTGTCGGGCAGTTCACATTCAGAGGGAGCGTTAATCTTTTGTCAAACGTAACCGTCGCAGTTAGATAGGCCCGTGAAAATCGCGATGCGTCACGGGCCGCTGCGAATGTGAAAAGCGCCGCGCCGCGACCGGTGCGCGCTGAGTAAATTCAATTGTTGCCCTTTGCTAGTATGACGATTGGGCGCTAGGCGCTACAACTGCCGGTAGGTGTATCACTAGGTGGTCTTAAATTAACGTATATCAATGTAAATAAATCACTTAATTTATACAAGGGTTGTAACATTATTTCAACTCTCAAAAATATGTGTTTTATATAATATGTATCAATATTTAAACTTTTGATAACTGAAAATCATATATTTAATTACTTGATGTGTTTAATCTATTACACACAACAAAGCTGTGGCGAGCACCATAACCTAGTTGGCAAGACGTCTGTCGTGAACACGGAGGTTGCGGGTTCGATTCCCGTTGAAACCTAGATTTTTTAAATAGTTTTTCAATCTGGTTTTCAATTAAGACCTTATAAACTACTTTCTGGTAGGTTGGAAGAGATGTCCACGTGTCAATAACCCCACAAGAGTATACTGTATACAGAGAAAGTGTAATACATGATTAGCTCGAGCGCTGCTATAGCTGCCACGTGATTTGTTTTATAATAGTGAGGAGAGTTCCCTCTTTAAATAAAATTGTCGATTAAATTAATTACATTAAACCGTTAGAAATTTCTTAAGAATAAAGTTATGAGATACACACATAAATAACGCAGTTTTTCTATTAATGTAGGTAGAGAGGACATACTACAACATTTTCCTATAACGATACACATGTTCCGCCTCCTCTTCTTCAATACACCTTCTCATATAACTCCTGCGATTTCTCTGACTGAATATTTCCTTATTTCACAATATCATTAACTTGACTAAATCATTCATTCATTTTTCTGCCTTTACAATCAGTTCCCTTCATATTTGCACAACATATTTGTTTAATTAGTATTTCTTTAGTCATTGGTTCTACATGCCCAAATAATCTCAGGGTAGTATTCTTCATCTAATATATAAGATACGTTAACTTAAAGTTTTGCTGTGAGATCTTTAACTATATGTTATGAGATAACTTTAAGAGCAAATTATTATTCTTTTGTACATCGTTTTTATGCATCGCATGTGCTCCAATATATTGTAGTTGGGGACACGTGAACCTTCAAAACCAAAACTAAATTTACAAAAAAAATGATAAATTTCATTTAAGTTCCTTTAAATTACATTATTATTCCGAGTACCCTCGTTAAAATTTTCATATTATTATAGTCACAATTGTTTTATTATTTAGTGAGAACATGGCAATGATAATGATAATAATAATAATAACAACAATAATGATAATAATAACAACAATGCAACAAAAAATGGCAATGCCAATGTTTGATTTACAACTTAACTTTTTTCTCGCATCAATTAGTTACGTAAACCTAACTCCTAGGTCATCTGTTTCAATGTTACCCGTACATCTTTAAAATTAAAATAGTGCGAACTTGAAGATCCTCTAGAATACCTATATGCCATCAGTCTATTGACGCTCCATAGAAATTATATTCCATGTTGTAAGGTCAGCAGCTCCAAAATACCTATCATATTATAAAAATGTAATTATTAATTATAAAAACTACTAAATTTGTTATTTGCAATAAATGTATTCATGTAGTTAATGAAATGATTTATCGAAGTTCTATACTCAAAATGTCTCGATAAAATATGTATTTCTAAAGACAGCTGTTGATGTTATAAATAAGTTGATGATGCTGAAATACGAGTATTAAGTAAATTTGATGTGGAGTGTTTAAAATTTTACGCAGTAAATAATATAGGTCAAATCATATTTTTTAGTTTAAGAATTTATTTTTCAAACTGGTTTTAAATTATTCCTCAAGATCTACGTCACGTTTGAAATTATTCTTTGGAAAAATTGTCAAGTGTTTTTTTCTTATAATAAGTATTGATAATTAGAACAAAAATAAAATTTAAATAAATCCAATTTTAAATAAGAGAATTATTTTAATAAAAAGGCCAAAATTAAATTCTGTTCTACAAAAATGTTATTATAATACATTTAAAATATATGGTTAAATATTTTAGTTACAAATCATATTTCCGAAACATTATTTAAGGAAGTTTTAGACTGACGAGATCAAGTGATAAAATATCATATTAATTATATTAACTTACTTGGATGTAAACTATATTTTAATGGATTATTGAATTATTTAGATACTTTTTAATATGTATTTTCTCTTAAAATTCTTGCCTTATTGACTGCAAGGTAGTATTACCAACACGTGTGATGACGACCACAAGTTTCATACAATTCAGTAATCGATCTTTCGAGTTCTAAACCAGTTTACTGAAGCTGAAAACAATGTTGTCTTTCAGCCACGCACTTCAATATGTCCGAATCACTAGTTTGGATATGGTGAAGTGTATCACATGTCAATATATTCTCAACTAAATCAAATCCAATAATAATTAAGAGTTTATTTTTTAAACCAAACTTACAACTTAACTTTTGAAGAAAAAAAAATGTTGACCAAAAGGTAGAAATGATTTTCTAACCACCGTATTCGGCTAACTAGTGGCTCAAATTCCAACTTACAACTCGAACAAATAAGCAAATCAATTAATTCGACGCCCTTCCCCGCGGCCGGCGGGATTATGTTATCTTGTGTATTCTGTAAGAGTATTCTGGTCACACGATTTCAATTTTCCAAGCATTTTAGCCGATGCCGATGGCGAAGGAGCATTTCATGGGGTTAGAGCCGCCATGACCGAACCCGAGGAAATCATAATTACCGCAGGTTGTGTTGTCGTAATGAACGCTATTTAATCGTGACAAAAGTGATATGTTACTCCAATTTGTATGTTTTACACTTAATACGAGTAGATTGTTCAAACAGGTTTACACTTTTTTTAATCGTGAATAAGTATATTAGTTGATCTTTTCAAGGCGTATAGAAGGTATGCGAAGTTTAGAAATACCTTAATAAATACGACACAACCAAATTAATCAATTTGTAAAATACGAAAGGGTAAAAAATTATAATAGGAGAAAAATGCACGAAGCGATGCATTTTGTCAAATGAACTCTGATGTCTACACCTCTCTATATTGACTAACTACGTGTATGCTAGCAAATATTCCAGCTCCTGATATAAATCGTGAAGAAACTACCATTAAAGAGTAGAAAGGATGTAGCAAATCAGCCAACTGTCTATCATTACGGAAATGAGAGAGCCACCGCCACTCCTCACCTCCAGTCGACCAATCTGGAAGACTCTAGAGAATATAGAAAATAGGCCAATCGCCAATCGTAACCTGACTTGTACGTAAGTGAACCAAACGCAGAAGAAGATTATAGGACAATATGCATGCCGAAGCGTATGAAAGTGACATAAGCGAAAGTTGTGTGCTGGGATAGAATGCGCGAAGATCTATTTTCTCTGCCTACCCCAATAGGGACATGACGTAATGGTGATAATGATGATGTGATTTAGTTTAAAAAATAGTGTTAAAAACATACTACTCCTACCTATGGTTGATGGGCCATCGTATTCTTCCATATTCCTCTGTCCTGTGTAATGTCAATCCATACGTACTCGTAAGGTAATTAAAATATGGATTTCATTGTCTTTTATATTGCCCACCTATTCCAAATGTAAGTTACCAAGTAGTCTAACGGTGAGCTCTTGTGTTAACTATATATGTATTCTTCTTCTAGTTGTTAAGACGCTTGTCTTCCGAACCGGGGGTTACGGGTTCGATTTCCATTGTTACCCAGATTGAAATGGAACGGGTTTCCAATCTCATTTACACTCAAGGCTTAAACTTACATTTTTCTGAGAACAAGCCTTGAGGGTTTCCAATCTTGTTTACACTAAAGGCTTGTTCTCAAGATTTTTATGATTTTAATGGTTGTATCGCAATCCTAGATAGCCCTGATATTAGTCGGAGTCAGATATAAAACAAAAAAAAATCTGCACGTTCGAAAAAAAATTGTTTTTGTCCGATCATAAAAATTAATATTTTTTATCAAAACTCATCATACTGTAAAAATAATGTGCTACGCTAACCTGGCAAGTTACATCAAAAGATGACCTGTTTAGTCAGAATTTCAAAATGGTACAATACATACCTACTACTCGTTTAAAAATAATTTTAAAACATTAATTTCTGTAATTAAAGATCGAATTCAATAGATATTACATATCAAAAATGGCGACACTAGCTGTCTTACTCTAACTCGTTCATGCCACTTCCCTGTTGGGGTAGGCAGAGAGAACGGATTACCAAACTTTCTTATTGTGATAAAATTCCTTCGTCCCCTCCACATCCATACATCAAATCCATATTCTCATACAGCTCTTTCGGTTTTTCTTACCCCTTACCTTTCCTTCTTTCAACATTTCATTCACTTGGTACAACCATACTTTCTCGATCGTTCTCTGCCACGACACCCACTTATGCTTGCGTTACAAATTTCTTAAGTCAGTTTTTCGTCACACATCCTTTCAACATGTGCAAACCACATCAACGTGTTATTTTCACTCTTCTTAACACATCATTTTTTAGCTTACATAGCTTCTTAATTGTTACATTTCTTTTCCAGTCATATATCGACACACCTCATATTATTTTCAGTGACCTATTCTCACTGCATTTACTCGACTCCTTTCATTAATTTTTCAAGTACACGTTTCACTCCAATACATGAATATTGGCACTTATACGTTTGTCTAATATCGAAAGCCCTTAATCTAGTATCAAAAAGCAACTATTAAGAATATTTCGCGAAATACAAAACTTTATACAATAAGAAACCATTAATGAACTCGTTCTAAAAATGGCAGATTATTTGCATTTGAAATGGCTTTCGAATTGTTCCCGATGCTGCGAGAACTCTCGCCTTGTCCGATATCAAAGGAAAGGTACGAAGTTTATATGTATTTTGAGCTGGAAACGCTCCACTGCTTTTCACGCGTTGCTTTGAGTCTTAACGAAGAGTTGTGGAATTCCCTTTACCTCGTGAGTTATTGCGCTGGGTTTTATATTTCCCGCGGCCACAAAGGCTAACTGCGCGCGCCCGGGACGTGTCTAATGTGCATACATAATCCCATTGCGCTCCGTTTCACTCGCCTCTGGCAAATTAAGCTCCTTCAGCTCTCCTGCAGACGGGAGATGGCGTCCTTTCCATTCTCCACTCTCCAGAACCGTTTTAGACCTCCTCCAAGCTGGAAATAAGAACAAATGTGTATTGTGCGAGTAGTCAAACATCGACACGGATATTGTGCTGTTTATATTTGGAAGACTGAACTGTGATGTTGTATTTCTTGCAATAATACTAACGAAGATCTTTTTTCAAATATTATCAGTTTATTTACCAACTTTTCGTCAGCATCGTAGAAATCCTGACTAATTTACTAAATTTAAAAAATAACCCAGGAAATATACAATAATTTAATAATGAATGTATTTTTTTATAGAACAAGTAAATTTTCTTAACATTTATTATGAATATTGTTAAAGAACAAATTTTACGATATTGATATCTTCCATATCTCGGTGAATAAATATGAGATGAGTTCCTTAGTAAACTTTATAGTCATAACTGAACCATTCACAGGGAACCATAAGTTAATGTTGTTGTTTTTTGTTTAATGTATTTAATTGTTGTTTCATGTACTACGCATTTTATTTGACGTTATTGTGTTAAACCTGTATCAAATGTAAATTTTTTTTTATTGTTTTAAATTCTTATAACAGTATTTAATATTAATTGTATTTCCATATTTTTTATTATATGCTGACAACGTTGATAAACAGTTACTATAAAATAAGTTTACGATCTGGATTCATAAAATTATACGAGTACGTATCTTGGGTACGGAACATTCATCGATATGAATAAGGAATTATTATTGTTAATATGATAACCTCAGTGACCTAGTTAGTAAGATGCTTTTCTTTCACACGGAGGGTTTTGGGTTCGATTTCTGATGATAACCTAAAAACAAAATAAAGTAAAAAAAGGCCCTAGTCTAGTAAAGATGACTTAGTTCGTTTTCTTGTCGTGTCAAAGGCACTATAACACTTCCACCCAGAATTCTGTTAGCTAGACAGCGTTGGGCATTCCACGAATCAAGACCTCTTCGGTATAAGAAAACGGACTCCTCCAGCACTGCAACAAGTGCGCATGAGCTGCTCACCGCTACAGATACCGCGAGTTGATCTATCATACGACGACGAACTGTGAATAATGTATCTACTCCAGTAGTTCTAAATTCCAAAGTTTGATTATTGGAGCCGAAGACAATGATGTATCCTGGCCGAACACTTCCCCAATTCACATATATTAAGGTTTATAGTACGAATGAATGAATAAATTATTTGAAATATTATACACAATCACTACGGCACAGTAGGGTGGGGCTATCCATTTTGATCGAGAAAAAAAGACTGTCGGTTTACTATGATTTTTTGTTACAATTTATATTTGAACGATTAATTACATCCCTGACATCTCTCATTTAATCTATATTTTCAAATATTTATTTAGAGATTCCCGTGTGAAATGAGCGAAAAACGTCATTGTAAAATAGTTGTTTTTTAAATGAATCTGAACTTTGATCAGAAATGGAAAGGTTTACAGTGTTGAAATTGTAACAACCTTCATCTCTCATTATTTGATGATAGAAAACTTCACGGTCACGATGCGACTTTTGGATTTTAGAAATTACGGTTTCAGATATACTTTTTCTTTTACCGTTGAATAAGCTAATTCCGATTTCATGTGGTAAAATTCAAATCGACCAAATTAATGTTTCAAATTCTAAAATATGCCAAGTAGATGAAATTATTCAGGTGATTCTAAACTTGAAACGTTTCATTTTTGAACTTCTATAGTTTTTAAAGCTATGCATAATCAGTTAAGTTTAGTAATTTTTTTTATCAACCACTGTTTATTACACTTTTTGTAACGGTATAGTATAACCCAAAAAGTGGAATAAACAGTGTTTGATAAAACAAATTACAATGTCTTTAAGCCTCCACAATGTTAATGCCTTAACTATAAATAATATATAAGTTAAGTATATATGGTATATACACCTATCAAACTTATATAGTTGAGTTGATAAAAACTTTTTTAAATCATATATTGTATTGGGTGTACAAATAAGTCACCGCCGTTTGACAAAAGTTGGCGCCACCAGTAAGTTATGGTTAAAATTGTCAGATGTAAAATGTCATTATCGTAAGGTTGGACATCTGTCAACAACACGACCTTGAAATATTAGTGAATTTTTATCAGTATAACATATTTTTTTGTGTTCGAAAATGTCAAGTTTTGAGCCGAATAAGCGTCATTTGCGGGAACTTTTGATTTACTTCTTCAATTTGAAGAAATCTGCAGCTGAGGCGCATCGATTGCTTGTAGAAGCATATGGTGAGGATGCCTTAAGTGAGAGAAGTTGTCGTGAGTGGTTTCAAAAGTTTAAGAACGGTGAATTTGACATCGAAGACAAAGAACGTAGCGGAAGGCCGAAAGTGTACGAAGACGCGGAATTGGAAGTATTATTGGATCAAGATTCGTGCCAAACGCAAGAAGAACTTGCACTTACATTAGGAGTGACTCAACAAGCAATTTCACATGGGTTGAAATCATTGGGAATGATTCAAAAACAAAGAAATTGGGTTCCATATGAACTGACACGGAGAAACTTTGAATGCCAATTTTCCACATGTGAAATGCTGCTTGCCAGGCATAAACGAAAGGGTTTTCTGCGCCATATAGTCACTGGTGATGAAAAATGCATCCATTATGATAATCCAAAAAGGAAGAAATCATGGGGATCCCCTGGTCATGCTTCAACATCTACGGCTAAGCCAAATATTCATGGAAAAAAACTCTTGTTGTGTATTTGGTGGGATCAGCTTGGTGTCGTGTATTATGAGTTGCTCAAACCGAATGAAACCATTGCTGGGGCTGTCTACCGAACATAATTGATGAGATTGAGTCGAGCACTCGAGGAAAAGCGCGCCCACTACTACGCCAGACACGACAAAATTATTCTCCTGCATGATAATGCTAGTCCACATGTTGCGGCACCGGTCAAAACCTATTTGGAAACACTCAATTGAGAAGTTTTACCCCACCCGCTGTATTCACCAGACATTGCTCCTTCTGATTACCACTTGTTTTGATCGATGACGCATGGCCTGTCTGAGCAGCACTTCACATCATATGAAGATACCAAAAATTGAGTCGATTCGTGGATAGCCTCAAAAGATGATGATGATGACTGACGCGGTATTCGTATGCTGACAGAAAGATGGGGAAAAGTAGTGGCAAGCGATGGGTACTACTTCGAATAAAACATGAGGTTCCGTTCTTTCACAATAAATGCCCATTTTTTTATAAAAAACGGCGGAAACTTATTTGTACACCTAATAGTTTACTGATAAATAATAAAAAGCTTTAAGAAAAACAGAAAGAAGAAGTTGGACTGAAAAATCTGGTTTTTTAACAATATTCATAATAAATGTTAAGAAAATTTACTTGTTCTATAAAAAAATACATTCATTATTAAATTATTGTATATTTCCTGGGTTATTTTTTAAATTTAGTAAATTAGTCAGGATTTCTACGATGCTGACGAAAAGTTGGTAAATAAACTGATAATATTTGAAAAAAGATCTTCGTTAGTATTATTGCAAGAAATACAACATCACAGTTCAGTCTTCCAAATATAAACAGCACAATATCCGTGTCGATGTTTGACTACTCGCACAATACACATTTGTTCTTATTTCCAGCTTGGAGGAGGTCTAAAACGGTTCTGGAGAGTGGAGAATGGAAAGGACGCCATCTCCCGTCTGCAGGAGAGCTGAAGGAGCTTAATTTGCCAGAGGCGAGTGAAACGGAGCGCAATGGGATTATGTATGCACATTAGACACGTCCCGCGGCCACAAAGGCTAACTGCGCGCGCCCGGGACGTGTCTAATGTGCATACATAATCCCATTGCGCTCCGTTTCACTCGCCTCTGGCAAATTAAGCTCCTTCAGCTCTCCTGCAGACGGGAGATGGCGTCCTTTCCATTCTCCACTCTCCAGAACCGTTTTAGACCTCCTCCAAGCTGGAAATAAGAACAAATGTGTATTGTGCGAGTAGTCAAACATCGACACGGATATTGTGCTGTTTATATTTGGAAGACTGAACTGTGATGTTGTATTTCTTGCAATAATACTAACGAAGATCTTTTTTCAAATATTATCAGTTTATTTACCAACTTTTCGTCAGCATCGTAGAAATCCTGACTAATTTACTAAATTTAAAAAATAACCCAGGAAATATACAATAATTTAATAATGAATGTATTTTTTTATAGAACAAGTAAATTTTCTTAACATTTATTATGAATATTGTTAAAAAACCAGATTTTTCAGTCCAACTTCTTCTTTCTGTTTTTCTTAAAGCTTTTTATTATTTATCAGTAAACTATTAGGTGTACAAATAAGTTTCCGCCGTTTTTTATAAAAAAATGGGCATTTATTGTGAAAGAACGGAACCTCATGTTTTATTCGAAGTAGTACCCATCGCTTGCCACTACTTTTCCCCATCTTTCTGTCAGCATACGAATACCGCGTCAGTCATCATCATCATCTTTTGAGGCTATCCACGAATCGACTCAATTTTTGGTATCTTCATATGATGTGAAGTGCTGCTCAGACAGGCCATGCGTCATCGATCAAAACAAGTGGTAATCAGAAGGAGCAATGTCTGGTGAATACAGCGGGTGGGGTAAAACTTCTCAATTGAGTGTTTCCAAATAGGTTTTGACCGGTGCCGCAACATGTGGACTAGCATTATCATGCAGGAGAATAATTTTGTCGTGTCTGGCGTAGTAGTGGGCGCGCTTTTCCTCGAGTGCTCGACTCAATCTCATCAATTATGTTCGGTAGACAGCCCCAGCAATGGTTTCATTCGGTTTGAGCAACTCATAATACACGACACCAAGCTGATCCCACCAAATACACAACAAGAGTTTTTTTCCATGAATATTTGGCTTAGCCGTAGATGTTGAAGCATGACCAGGGGATCCCCATGATTTCTTCCTTTTTGGATTATCATAATGGATGCATTTTTCATCACCAGTGACTATATGGTGCAGAAAACCCTTTCGTTTATGCCTGGCAAGCAGCATTTCACATGTGGAAAATTGGCATTCAAAGTTTCTCCGTGTCAGTTCATATGGAACCCAATTTCTTTGTTTTTGAATCATTCCCAATGATTTCAACCCATGTGAAATTGCTTGTTGAGTCACTCCTAATGTAAGTGCAAGTTCTTCTTGCGTTTGGCACGAATCTTGATCCAATAATACTTCCAATTCCGCGTCTTCGTACACTTTCGGCCTTCCGCTACGTTCTTTGTCTTCGATGTCAAATTCACCGTTCTTAAACTTTTGAAACCACTCACGACAACTTCTCTCACTTAAGGCATCCTCACCATATGCTTCTACAAGCAATCGATGCGCCTCAGCTGCAGATTTCTTCAAATTGAAGAAGTAAATCAAAAGTTCCCGCAAATGACGCTTATTCGGCTCAAAACTTGACATTTTCGAACACAAAAAAATATGTTATACTGATAAAAATTCACTAATATTTCAAGGTCGTGTTGTTGACAGATGTCCAACCTTACGATAATGACATTTTACATCTGACAATTTTAACCATAACTTACTGGTGGCGCCAACTTTTGTCAAACGGCGGTGACTTATTTGTACACCCAATACAATATATGATTTAAAAAAGTTTTTATCAACTCAACTATATAAGTTTGATAGGTGTATATACCATATATACTTAACTTATATATTATTTATAGTTAAGGCATTAACATTGTGGAGGCTTAAAGACATTGTAATTTGTTTTATCAAACACTGTTTATTCCACTTTTTGGGTTATACTATACCGTTACAAAAAGTGTAATAAACAGTGGTTGATAAAAAAAATTACTAAACTTAACTGATTATGCATAGCTTTAAAAACTATAGAAGTTCAAAAATGAAACGTTTCAAGTTTAGAATCACCTGAATAATTTCATCTACTTGGCATATTTTAGAATTTGAAACATTAATTTGGTCGATTTGAATTTTACCACATGAAATCGGAATTAGCTTATTCAACGGTAAAAGAAAAAGTATATCTGAAACCGTAATTTCTAAAATCCAAAAGTCGCATCGTGACCGTGAAGTTTTCTATCATCAAATAATGAGAGATGAAGGTTGTTACAATTTCAACACTGTAAACCTTTCCATTTCTGATCAAAGTTCAGATTCATTTAAAAAACAACTATTTTACAATGACGTTTTTCGCTCATTTCACACGGGAATCTCTAAATAAATATTTGAAAATATAGATTAAATGAGAGATGTCAGGGATGTAATTAATCGTTCAAATATAAATTGTAACAAAAAATCATAGTAAACCGACAGTCTTTTTTTCTCGATCAAAATGGATAGCCCCACCCTACTGTGCCGTAGTGATTGTGTATAATATTTCAAATAATTTATTCATTCATTCGTACTATAAACCTTAATATATGTGAATTGGGGAAGTGTTCGGCCAGGATACATCATTGTCTTCGGCTCCAATAATCAAACTTTGGAATTTAGAACTACTGGAGTAGATACATTATTCACAGTTCGTCGTCGTATGATAGATCAACTCGCGGTATCTGTAGCGGTGAGCAGCTCATGCGCACTTGTTGCAGTGCTGGAGGAGTCCGTTTTCTTATACCGAAGAGGTCTTGATTCGTGGAATGCCCAACGCTGTCTAGCTAACAGAATTCTGGGTGGAAGTGTTATAGTGCCTTTGACACGACAAGAAAACGAACTAAGTCATCTTTACTAGACTAGGGCCTTTTTTTACTTTATTTTGTTTTTAGGTTATCATCAGAAATCGAACCCAAAACCCTCCGTGTGAAAGAAAAGCATCTTACTAACTAGGTCACTGAGGTTATCATATTAACAATAATAATTCCTTATTCATATCGATGAATGTTCCGTACCCAAGATACGTACTCGTATAATTTTATGAATCCAGATCGTAAACTTATTTTATAGTAACTGTTTATCAACGTTGTCAGCATATAATAAAAAATATGGAAATACAATTAATATTAAATACTGTTATAAGAATTTAAAACAATAAAAAAAAATTTACATTTGATACAGGTTTAACACAATAACGTCAAATAAAATGCGTAGTACATGAAACAACAATTAAATACATTAAACAAAAAACAACAACATTAACTTATGGTTCCCTGTGAATGGTTCAGTTATGACTATAAAGTTTACTAAGGAACTCATCTCATATTTATTCACCGAGATATGGAAGATATCAATATCGTAAAATTTGTTCAACAAGGTTATTCCGTGTGCGAATGGTGACGCTCTTAACAAATTCGTGAATTCGGCATCAGAAACAATCTTAATTAACTGTGACATAAATAATTATCAGGTACATTAAACAAGTTTGTCAATCAGCAAGGGGTTAGCTATTTTTTCCTACAAGCAATTTTTATATATTAGGTCCTTACATATGAAATTGGCGTTTTGTTTGGGAGGAACATAAAGTTGATTTTTTTTTACTATAATATATTTATTTAATCAAAGTATGTACCATTGCTATCTATGCACTTTTGCCATCTCATAGGTAGTTCATCGATCCCTTTACTTAAAAAACCATTCGGACGGGAATCAATAAAATCTTTGAAGTCGGTTTGGACTGCCCCATCGGAGTTGAATTTTTTCCCTTGCAAGAAGTTATCCAAATTTCGAAAAAAATAGTAATCTGTTGGGGCAAGGTCCGGAGAGTACGGTGGATGTCTTAGACATTCCAATTGAAGCTCTTCTAATTTGGTAGCCGTTTGTTGTGCAGTGTGTGGTCTAGCGTTATCATGAAGCAGCAGTGGCCTAGAGCGATTAACCAGCCTCGGTTGTTTAGCAGCTAGCTTTTCCATCATGGTTTGCAGTTGCTGACAATAGACATCTGCCGTAATCGTCTGGCCAGATTTAAGAAAGCTGTAGTGAACGACACCAGCACTAGTCCACCAAACGCTCACAAGTAACTTTTTCGGAGTCAATTTTCGCTTGGGGCATGGTTTGGCTGGTTCGGCAGGGTTCAGCCATTGCGATGAGCGCTTCCGATTATCATACAGGATCCACTTTTCATCACAGGTAATGATTCGATTCAAAATCCCTTCATTATTGTGCCGGTTGAGTAATGCAACGCAGCAGTCAACGCGCGTTTGTTGATTTGCTTCACTCAATTCGTGAGGTACCCACCTTTCAAGCTTTTTCACCTTCCCAATTTGCTTCAAGTGGATTAAAACAGTTTTATCACTAGCACCGCAGCCTGCAGCTAACTCGGACGTGGTTTGCGATGGATCCGCTTCCACAATAGCCTTCAATTCTTCATTATCAACTTTGGTCTCCGGCCGTCCACGGGGCTTGTTCTGCAGGTCGAAATTTCCAGAACGAAAACGTTGGAACCAAAAACGCACTGTGTTTTCTTTTGCGGCACCGTCGCCATACACATCATTAATCCTTCGAGCCGTTTCTGCAGCACTGGTGCCACGGTGGAACTCGTACTCGTAAATAACGCGATATTTCAAGTTTTCCATTTTGTAAACTTAGTGACGCAAAGAAAAAAAACAATTGAGGAAAAAACAAATGAATTATAATTTTCGAAACACAAATACTTGAGTAAATAGCTGTATAAATTTGAATTTGAAATTCCTAACCAAAGAGAAGATATTTGAGATCAAAGTTGCCAGTACGGCAAAACGCCAATTTCATATGTAAGGACCTAATATGACAGGCGCGAATGTTTACCAGGATCGAATAATGTGGAATCTTTTATATCCGCCTATTCTGATAGGGATATGATGTAATGGTGATGATGACATCATAAACGATATTCACATCAATTAGATATTTTTTTTCTTTTTCATATTTAAAAAGTACTTGTTTCAAAAACATCGGATACAACCTTCCGCTCTAGCTTCTCCGTGTGGAGTGCATTGTCGTCCTATGTTATCAATGCAGAACTCCCAGCGTCCTATTCGTGTGGGGTCTTATTCATGCTGAAAGAAATGTCGTCCACTATTCTCAATGCATTCTTAGTGAAACATTTAATAGGTCAACACCACAAAGCGGCGCCGCTTCACACGAGTTGACAAGAAAAGAGAATGGGCGTTGATACATGTTTTACTATGTAGCTTTCGTCGCCATCACAAAAGGCCCAGAATGATGTATGGACGATGAATTAGACAGCTCTTTTTCACGTTGCCCCACCATTGTGCGAGGCTTTGTGCCGAGATTCAGGCCCCTAGTGGATGCGGCCCTCCCTTCTGCCTGTGTGGCGCAGTTCTAGCTCTGCGACACTTCGCTATTCTGGGTGGCAACCACTAGATGTCTCTGGGGTACCCGTTCTTCAGTGTGCCAATAGAAGATTGAGTATTGAAAATTGGTTTACCCTCGGTTAGCAGAAGATGCATTAATGAGGGAGCACCTTTTCTCCTCAATAACTCGATGGGCGGAGCATTGAAGAAGTATAAATTACATTAATACATATTCTCAACTCATAATGATTGATAAGGTCATTTCAAATTAATGTGCAATATGAAAGGATATAATATGTTATATAAGGTTTTTGAGATGTGAATTTACAGACGTATCCTAAAGATTCTCCTGACAGATCATGTTACAAATGTGGAAGTGCTTGTTTGTATGCATAAATATCAAGAACTGCTTAACACTGTGACGTTTCGTAAGTTATAGCATCTCAATCACACAACGAGAGGTGCAAGATACATAATAACACACTTGACCATCCAAGAAAATGTAAATGACAAACGAGGCAGATATAACACCACATCTTTTAGCTTAAGAACTTGCGGGAATGGTTAAGGTGCAGTTCTTCTTGCACGTTAAGGTGCAGTTTGAGTTGTTCGTAATTTGTTTTATCAAACACTGTTTATTCCACTTTTTGTAAAGGTATAACCCTAAGGGTTATACCGTTACAAAAAGTGGAATAAACAGTGTTTGATAAAACAAATTACAATGTCTTTAAACCTCCACAACGTTAATGCCTTAACTACTCGTATAAACAAAATATTTATTATTCTTATATGCCTATACTAATTACTATTATTAAACTCTAATCTACTACTTATTAAAAACTAATCTAGAAATGTGCCTTCGATGTGCATTGTGTTAATGGACAAGTCTACATGTTTTTCGTAGTCTTTGGGTCTACGTTTTACAAAACGCAAAAAATATATATTTTCTTCTACGAGTATAATACCTTCAGACTTTAGCAACACGAGTGCTACATTTAAATATTTTAACCAAGAACTTGAACCAGCGTGTATTTGTGTAATTTCCTATCATACATTCCAATACATATTGAAATTGAAAACCAATTTATACAAATTAAAATCCCAACATAAATCATTATTGCTCCTATACCAAACAAAAAACCTTTTGCATAGCTACAAATATTGATATTATTATGTATTAGCGGTAGGAAATTTTCAATATCAATCGCTTGGAATATACCTACATAGCAGTTGATAATTGTTAACGACGCCGAAACGTGGGCAATTTCAGGCGCATAAATCAAACCTTACCGTAAGAATCTCCGACGTGGATAAAAATATTCCGAATACTTTCTACTCATTTAAATATTTTTCAGTTATTCTTCGCTAGTTATATTTATTCGACTATTTAATATTAGATATGTATGGTGTATATTACTAGATTGGAAGAAATGGTGAGAGCAAGGACAGATGCAACAAGGAATACCTTTATCAAATGAGTAAAATATTTATTATCTTTACAATTGTATATCAGAACTTCCTGATGTTATATTTGTTCACTGTTTCTATATTGGTGTGTAACACAGTGAACGGACTCGAGGAGCATCTATGCTGTATATGCTTGAAAACTTCGAAATATAATGCTGTGGGAAAATCTTAAAAATGTCAATGGACCCATTAGAAATTAAACCATTCTTAATGTGCTGAACTTGAACTAATAGAGATAGTTTATTGGCTTACACAGAACAGCGCTCTTCTTTTTTATATCGTCCTTGACTGTCCATGTAGTGAGACTCTGGAACCAGTAATCAACTAATCTAAGACTCGCTTCGTCATTAGGATGTTTAAAAAAACTATAGAAAAGATCCTCAACTTTAAATCAATAATATTGCGTGTTTCATTCCCGATTTGCCTGTTCTATCCACTATCTCTTCCTACATTTATCAATAATATTGCGTGTTTCATTCCCGATTTGCCTGTCCTATCCACTATCTCTTCCTACATTTATCAATAATATTGCGTGTTTCATTAGCGATTTGCCTGTCCTATCCACTATCTCTTCCTACATTTATCAATAATATTGCGTGTTTCATTCCCGATTTGCCTGTCCTATCCACTATCTCTTCCTATATTTATCAATTTTTGATATTTAAAAAATTGATTACTTAATACTTTTTTAGTTTTACAATGAAATATATGTGTACAAAGCCATTAATTTCTTAATTTGGTTGTTGTGATTTATATTGTTCCGGAGTTTTGTAAAAATTAACAATAATTTGAATATTTTGGTCGCTTTATAACTTTCTTTATTTATTATATATTGTTGGTTAGAAGAGACTGTCACTTAGCGATAAACCCGCCAGCTTAGTATACAATGAAGTGTTAATAAATGAATAAATAAAAACATTTATTTATTTAACACTTCTTTGTAAAAATAATCTGGCGGGCTTATTGTCAGATGGCAATCTCTTCCAATCAACCTTCCTTCTTAAAAAAATTTTTGAGCTGTAACACTGTATGTAGAAAATACCTATTTTTGGATGTTTAAACGGTTTATTCTTGTAAAATTACGAAGTAAAGAATACCGCTTGGTATTTAAATCAACATTTCGTAACTACACATATACAATCCTTCCATTTCCCTATCGGAGTAGGTAGATAGCTCAGAGCGCTACACTTTCTTATCTCGACATTGATCCTACGACCCTTCTACATGCATACACCTCGTACGACTCCTACGATTTCTCTGACTTTTTTCGTTTCCATCTCTGAACCAACTATACTTTCCTTGATCTTCCTCTATCACTCATTTTACTTACATTTGCACAATATATGGTATTTGTTAGTCTTTCTTCATTGATTTGTTTCCACATGCCCAAACTATATCAGAGTGCTTTCATTGTTCTTACTCAACTCATCAACCTTAAATCCACATTTACCCATAATTACTTCATTTCGTATTCTGCCAAACTATCTCAGAGTGCTTTCCTTCATCTTACTCAATACATCAACCTTAAATCCACATTTACCCATAATTACTTCATTTCGTTTTCTTTCAAACATTGTCACCCCATGTATTATTTTCAGTGCTCGCATTTCTTCACCATTTATTCGGAGTTTATTTATAATAATATTGTATGAAAAATTCCTTACAGGTACGTTTGGCGTTTGTTGATTAAAGTTCGATTATTCTAACAACACTGAAGTTGCACCTATTTGCAATGAGGACTTTCCACTGATTACTTTTTAACCTAGCTGGACAACATTATTTCTTAATTTTACCTATTATTCTACAACAAGCGCAAATAAATTCAAATGAATTAATTTATGTACTCGTACAAGTATATGCAAATAACAAATAAAAATTAAATATTAAAACAAGGTTACCAGATCATGGACGCTAGCAATGCTGTCGGATGTTTTTGGCCGATATTCAAAATACTTTATAATATAGCAAGATAAATTCTATGGGACTAAGATAAAATACGTGATTCGAGAAGAAACCTATCCCCGAATCGCCTATTTTATGTTATGGTTTTTTTACCAACATTACAATAAAACATGTTAGTACTTTGCAATTTTTAACGCATCGATACTATTCCATGTCATAATAGATTCATGATAATGCACGACTACAGGGCTTCACCAGATACCGTCATTTTAAAATAAACGGTAGACAAGTCATTAAAGTGATCCCCCCAGGTGAGCAGCGTCCTTGCCCGGGACTTATTGTATGTACTAAATGTGAAATATATTTTTATTTGCCCGCTGTGAGGTGTTTCCGTTCCCTGACTGGAGCTACAGTGTAAACCTGTGACTACCTGACTATATAGGAGCACATAACGTCCTCGATTAACGACATATATGTATTTATATACTTTTATATACGAGTATTTATTCTGTTTTCATCCATATTACACATTTTTCATTTTACACAAATCTTTTTACACATATTATTATTATTGTCAAAATAGACACGTGTTTCAACTGTTGGCAATGTTCAAACATTCTTCAAGTTTCTATGTAGGGAAATAGTCTATAGGCATAGGGTAAATATATTCGCTGTAAGTAGCAAACGTACTGCATACACCTAAGTGTTTTATTTTCTTTTTAATGGGACTTTAATTTTCTCTCTCTCCGTTCTGTAATTTTCTCCTTTTTGTTTTTGAGCCTCACGTCTAAACGTACATTTTAATATGATTTTTTATAAAATAGTTTAGAGTAATTTATAGACAATCGTGTATAATTCGACATAATTTTCTAATAAACAAAGAAAAAGTATATTAAAAAACCTACTTTAGTGGTTTCTGTCAAATTGAATTCAAATATTTCAAAATAATTTGATATATTGATAATGACGATGTTAACACTGTTTGTTTTAATCATATTTGGAATTCGATGACTTTACAAAAAAATAATACTGAAATAATTCGTCTTTCCAAAATATTGATAGGGTATTTAGACACTTCAAACAATTCCGATGATCGGATGCATGTCTCCGTTTTGTGCGGTCCTCAGCATCTCTGAAGCATTCTCTCAGTGGCTGACGTGTCACCGTTTTGACAATATCTATCCACTGTGCAGAAGGGCAACCAAAGTCTCACGTATCGTATATTCTTCCTTATACAACGAGCCTTTCCATTAAGTCATCACTCCTAGTGGCGTTACCGAAGTAACCAGAATCCTCAAATGAATAGTTGACTACAACCGTTTTTTATATTCAATGTTCTTTAGGGGGTGACCAATTATCTCGAGCATCATATCCCAAAAAATGTCAACCTTGGAGCAATACCACGATTTATGGGTCCATGTCTCAACACCGTACAATAATATTGGGAATACAGTAACATCACAAGTCGATGTTTCTGTCGATATTTTTATTAGGTTGAATTGATTTTTAATTTCAGTACCCATGTTGATATAAGCTAATATATGTAACTTCATGTAATAACAATTTTCAAAAGTTTATTAAACAAATAAAAGTATTTGATATTCAGCTACAGGAATGTGCGTTCAAATTGCACAGCCTGTATAGATGTATAGACAATCTGTAATGTGATCAATCGGTAGACGTTCTTTAACACTATTTCCGAAATATTAAACAAAACAAAAGAGTAAAGAGTCAATGCGTAATACAAAATAGTAGCTGCAAACTGTACCCCCCGCGATTAGCGAGGCTCGATGACAGTTCCACATTGTTCGGCAGAAATATCCCTTAGCGCACAACAGACTCTTTGTCTGTATCGCCCCAGGAAACTCGCTCCACGGCCCTAAAGAGCGACTGTTGCGTCTCGAATACCGTGAAGAAAGCTATAACCATAAAACAATTAAACACGTCTCTCCGGTGATATATGGCGAGCAGAAACTTTAAAAAAATCACATCATTATTGTCTTCGAAGAAGATGGCCAAGTGTATTTTGGTGGAATATTGGAAATTATCGAGTAAGTAGCGTGAACATGTAGAACAGAAACGTATCATAAATAGTGTCACTAGATTTGACATGTTAATATGCTACGTACACAAAGGCAAGGATCATGATTCTATGGACTTCTTTAGTAGCATTATTAGGCATTGTTTAACAATTACTGTAGGGGCTGCCTTCATTTATAAACAAATAGAGAACTTAACGCATTTTATTTTTCTTTCAATATTGATTAATGTGAAGGCCCTGCTATTCAATGCATAGCAAATATTTTTTTGTTTTTAAATAAAGAAATAGAAAAACAATGCATATTTCTGAGTTCTGAGTCATGGTGTATGTATAAGAACTATCATAGAATGAGGGTAAATATTTTTATACAACACTATATTTGTCTATTTATTATCAAAAATATGTATTTAGTGTAAATTTGGTAAAAATATGTAAAAAAATGTGATTTTTGTTAGCAAAGATCAAAATTAACAAAAAATGTGTTGATTATATTGTGAAACAGATATATATTGTATATGGTAGACTCCAAGCCTTAAGCCGCTTTATAAGTACATTTACAGCGATGCGAGTAATTTTCCTTCTCCCGTGACGTGTGATCTTAAGTAAAAAAAAAAAAAATTCCACACTGTTATGTCGCCGTCGGAGGAGTCCTTTTTGGCAGTTCCTTCTTCGTATTCATAATAAAAAAATAAAATTTAGATTTTCTAGTATTAATCGCGCTAAGTGGTTGGTGGTGGATTGAACTTAACTAAATCTTCAGTGCATATTAAGCAAATACACATGTAGAACATTGAAATATTTAATGTTTTATTTGGTTAATATTGTATTTCAGAACTGGAATCATATCAACTATCTTGTTGGATAGATTTCACATCCCTTTCATGGGAGTTGGCAGAAATAGGGGGGGGGGGGGTCCCAACGGCCGAGTTTTGATAATTATTAAAAAAAATAAAACATACATTTGTGTACAAACAAAAATAATTTATGTTAACTTTTTAATAAAAATACTTAAAATATTATCCACATAATTTATTATATTGTATATATTATACAAATATTATATTTTAATGAAAAAATTGAGCTTGTTTATTATTAGTAAGTAAACAAAAACGAGGGTCGATTAAGGATATTATATATATATATATATATATATATATATATATATATATATATATATATATATATATATATATATATATATATATATATATATATATATATATATATATATATATATATATATATATATATATATATATATATATATATATATATATATATATATATATATATATATATATATATATATATATATATAATATATATATATATATATATATATATATATATATATATATATATATATATATATATATATATATATATATATATATATATATATATATATATATATATATATATATATATATATATATATATATATATATATATATATATATATATATATATATATATATATATATATATATATATAT